>PVKU01000238.1:543913-605146 GCA_004027475.1 Anoura caudifer
AAAGGACTTCCCCAAGGACGTGACTGGGGGAGGAACCCTAAGTTAAAGCACCTGTGTGGGAGCTTGGAGAAGATTGGCTCCAGAAAATGGGACACACCTGCCCAGACTCATGATGGCATCCCAATAACCTTGGAAACATACAGGAATGCTGGCAGGTGTAACCGATTGTAGGAGGAGTCGGAAATAGGGCTGCAGAGGAAGATTGGCGTGGGGATTTAAACCCAGGCATGGCAGCCATTTGGGGGGAGATCGGTCTCATGGGAGAGATCCATGCGGTTTCACCAGAGAGCAGGACCCACAGTTCCATGAGGGGAGATCCATGCGGTTTCACCAGAGAGCAGGACCCGCGGCTCCATGAGGGAAAATCACCATGTGGCTTTAGCAGAGAATTGCCACTAGGCTTTGCCCGAGTGGAGACCATCTTGCAGCTTTGCCAGAGGGAGAGATTCCACGTGGTTTCACCAGAGTGCAGACCCCTGCAGCTTTGGTGAAGAGGGAGAGCCACGAGGCTTTGCCACAGTGGGGACCCTTCCCCACAGCTTTGGTAGAGGAGGGACCACGCGGCTTTGGGGTGCTCCCTTCGGCTGCATGGCCTGGGAGCAAGAGAGACTGCCTGGAAGAAGGGTGAAAGAACTCTTGCCAGTGGGCCTTGAGAAGGTGCCACATGGTTTCAGATTAACCAGAGATCCTGCCTGGAAGACAACACAGCTGACGGTGTCAAGAGCCTGGATCCCGGATGTGTGCTTCTCTTCCTTGCAATTACGGTACCCTGACTTAGGGCAGAGGGAGATAGGAAGCACTGTGGGTGTCTGGGTATCCTGAAGGACTTTGATATTTCAATGGAGATGTTAGGTTCCTACTTTAACTCTGTGTAGCATTAAATAAACATTTCCTTTCCTTTTCACAAATCTCTGGCTTTGAGAGACATCTTTCCATAAGGCGGCGGACAATAACGGACCTTTTCTGTTGCTCGGTAACAGTTTTTGGGGGCTCGTCTGGGATCTTAATTGCCCGTGGAAGACTGACCCCTCAGGTTCGAGGAAGTGAGACTTTGGAAGTGTTTTGCCAGTCTTGAGAACCTTCTGTTTGCTCTGTAACACTGTCTGTCATTCCCTGGAGGTCCCCCTGCCTCCAAGTCCGGAGTTTCCTTCTATAGGGCAGAGTCTGTGTACAGGACACACTCACTGACCCTGGCCATCATTCCAAGAGGTTGACTTCATAACCTCTACAGGCAGAACGACCCTTTTTGGTGACCTAACAAGAAGCAAAGAAAGCAATCAAGGTGAAAGAATGTCATAAGGACTAGCAACCCAGGCCAACTCACGAAAGCCACTAGGATGACCTCTGTCATCACTCAGTCAAGGATTTCCTTCATGAGTCAATGTCAAGAGGTAGGAGAGGTGGAACAATATGAACTCACAAGCATTACTTTTTATATGCTGGTGGGAACAACACCAGTGGAAGAAATAATGAGATACCACCACCAAGAGGACCTTGCACATAAAACTCAGTACATTCTCTCTTGGTCACAATTCAAACCTTTGTATAATCTCCATTACTGTCCTCTAAGAACTTCTCCTGGATTCCCCTCAGTGATTTTCTCTTTCTTGTGATGTGAAAATGTCAAACTGCAACATCATTTCCTCTTCATTGTGCTTGAGTCTTCAAGCATCTCTCTAATAAGACTTAGTCTTCCTGACTAGATTATGTTTGCCTAATTCTACTGATTTAATATACGCTGTTTACAATAACAAAACAAAATATACAAAATAATCCCTAGCACATAGAATCTCTCCCAGTTATAATGTATATACTTCCTAATATAATTATTGTAAGCAAACACTTGATATGTGATGGGCACTGATCTAAGCACTTTACATGTACTAACTCATTAAACTTCAAAATAACTCTGGAGGAAGGTACTATTATCTTCCCCACTTTACAAATTAAGAAGTTGAGACACAAAGAGGTGAAGTGATTTGCCCAATGTCATGCAGACAGTAAGTAGCAGTGTTTAAATTTGAACTCAGGCTGTCTTGATCCCACATGCTTAGACCATGACACACAATGCTACTCTTGTTTACAGGATACATATCCACACTTATTGCTTAACCTAATAATTTCTCCTTATGTTAATTCATTTATCTCTTGGTCAGCACATTCTATCAGCATCATATGTTATTTCAAATGCCATGGAAATTTGAAGAAAAAAGAGCACTGTGCTGTGAGAAAGAGAAACAATAGGGATCTAATTTTAATTAGGAGAGTAAAGGAGGCACTTACTGAAGAATAAAACTTGAACTGAGGCCTGAAAAATGAGAATGGGCCAAGAAGATGAAACCTGGGGTGGAAGAATGTTCTAAGAACATAGCCAAACCCCAAGGGGCAGGAAAGTGACTGGCACCTTCAAAGAACCAATCTAAAAACTTTGTGGTTGGGTTAGAGTAAGAGGAAAGTAGTGGGTATGTGGTCAACCATTTCACAAAATGTGATAGTGAATTGGGACCAAGAACCAGTAATCAGAGTGATGTGGAATTGGGAACTACTTTTGTTTGGGGGATGGGCATTTGACTGTTTTAGGGGTGATTGCTTAGAGAAGAGACTTAGATGAAGACCAGAGAAGGAAATTGTGTTGTATAAAGAGCTCCCCAGATGACTTCAATGGGGGCCTAATCTTCAGCAGTGAAATGAGTACCAGCTGTGTGATCCTCAGGGGAAACTCACCAAAATGATGGAATATTGAAATGGAGGGCAGAATGGAGTGAAAAGCAAAGAAGGAAATGAGGGAAGCCCTCAACCCTAACACCAAATCTGTTTTCTCTGCAAATCCTTTTCCCACCTTTTCCTTCCATCATTCATAATGGAAGTCCATTCAATGACAGAACCACAGATAACAAAGCTGCTCATCTGACATTGAAGGAACTAAGGACCAGAGTGGGGGAGTCACGCAGCCAGGTGGCTACATGGTTGGCTGTCTTTGCTCCTTCTGCCCTACAGTACTACCCACAGAAAACTCTGAAGGGATGTGCAGCAGAGAAACATCAATTCAGCCACAGAGCCTCAATTCACACAGATCCCTTTAACAGGTCTTATTTGGGCAATCTCATAAAGCTGCAGACTATAGCTCCTCTTTCTTTTATACTGGAAGTGTCAGGAGCCTTTTGAGCCATTTATTTGATGGAGAGGTTGCTAAATGTTACGGCAAACGGCCACATCAATCTGGGTAATAGCTGAGTGTTGGTGTCTGCTGAACCCTAAGACCTCACCAACCTGCAAGGAAAAGTTTTCCTGACTTCCAGACCATGGTCTGCATAAATATCAGGAACAGGATGGCCATGCAGTGCAATGGGGTCTAGCCTGGATGTAAGGGGTGTTCTAGCTTAGCCCTGATTCTGCTGCCGGTTTGTGTGGCCTGGAAGAAATCACTTACTCTCTCTGGGGAAGATTTTACCATAAGGGAAAGTAGCCTAATATACAAAGCCCCAAACATGTGCACACAGACTTTAGAAGCAAGTGCATCCTCTCAGAATTGGGTGTTGCCAGTGAATTCCTTCACTCCTCTGTCAGCTGACTGTGGCTACCATACTGCTTACTGCTATGTAACAACCACAAAATCCCAGGGGCATGCAACAATCAGAATTTACTTCGTAGCTCATGCATCTGCACTTGGCTAATATAGGCTCAGCTGGGCTGGCTGATTTAATCTGAGCTTGGTTGGGGTAGCTGGCTCTGCTCCATGGGTATCTCATCATCTCCTGGCTCTGGCAGACTAGCCCAAGTATCTGCTTCTCATGGTGATAGCAGAGGTTTAAGAAAGCAGGCCGAAACACACAAGGCCTCTTAAGGCTTAGGCTCAGAATAGGCACTCTGTGACTCCCACACTATTCTGTTGGTCAAAGCAGTCATCCACATGGGCAAACACAAAGTTAAGGGGCAGGGAAATATACTCTATTCCTTTAATGCAAGGAGCTACAAAGTCATGTGGGACAGGGCATGCAAAGAGGGAGGAGCCAATGAATTGCTCCACCTGCCAAACCCAACAACCAGGCCACTGTTCTCCCAACTACATAGTGCCCTCACCTGGAATGAGTCACCATCCACCTATCTAAACTCTACCTGTTCTACAAGTCCCAGACCAACAGCCTACCTCCATACCATAAAACATTCTCCAGCCCTACAGTTGACTACTTGGGCACTCTAAGTCCTCTGGTTTTAGGTATGTGCCTCCTATGTCTCTGGACAGCTAGTGACTGCCTCCTAGAAGACCGTATGAAATGTGTCTGTGTCAGTACCCAAGGTATTAGCCCTACAACTGGAGGTCAGTCAACAAGGGTTGGTTGTTAGATTAGGCTTGTATGAAGGGGATGTGGTGTTGGTTCTTACTTTTCTAAGAAGGAGAGGAAATGTTGATTGTCTCTGATATAACTGTCTTACCTAAAACCTGTGGGGAGCCAAAAAGTGTCGTTCGCCTTCTGGAATAAGTGAGTGGGAACCAACCATGCTTCATCTGTGGTCAGTGTACTTTCTCACATTAGCCCCAGAGCAGCACTACTTGTGCATCAATTACCACAAGGCCCCCTTCAGCTTGTACAAAACATCTTCATTCTCCTGAGACCCCAGACCTAGCCCATGCTGTGGGGCTAAGGAGCAGACCATATAGAGTCCCTCTGGGGGATCCTGAATCTCTCATGTGAACCCCAATGCTCAAACCTTTCTCATTGAGGAATGCTTCCATGTACAAAATCAACTGCTGCACAAAGACCCACACATCCAGACCTCAATTTAGATTTATCCAATCTATACCCAACTACAAATTTAATCTCATAAAAGTAAGAAAATTAGGTAGAAGAGAAAACAAGGGTAAATTTAAAAAATGAAACCAAGAGCATGTCTAACACTCACAATTAATTACATTGCATCTTTAATAATACCCAGTTTTCAGGGTACTGGGAGGAGTCAATGATAAAACATGTGTGGATGGGACCTGTCCAGTTTCTGCCACAGAGCCCAATGAATGACCTTCTTTCTCCCACTCTTTGGATCTTCCTTATCAGGCTCCTTCATTCTCAAGGTCTACCTCACCTCTGGCTACAGGACCACACCTGGTGGGTCTCAAAATAAACACAGCCTGATCCCCACATAGATGCCCGATCATACCCTGGGGCCACTCAACATTCTGTTCTGCCACTCTCTTCAATGTCAGAGGCAGCCCAGCCCCCTGCACACCAGGCCATAGATTCTTTCCTCCTCTCCCTGTTAAGTGCCCAGGGACTACTTTGCACACACCTCTCAGCAGCAGCTGTAGCAGACAAACACTATAGACCTACCAGCAGAATTTATTAGGTCTGTAAATGCTCACCCTCCTTAGTACTCCCTTTTCCAGAGGCATCTGTGGGCTCTGGCAGAGAAAAGAACGAGAGAGTCCAGCATCCCCTGATGCCCCATCGTGGCTCCTGTGGTCACCTGGAGCACATCAAAGTGGCTTCCTGACTTTGCAGGCATGAATTGAAGCCTGGCAGAGGCTCTTCAGGCCTGGCCGTGCCACTCTGCTCAGAGTACAATTTAGCACATGTTTTCCACACTATTCCAGAAAGTAGAGACCTGCAGCGATTTGGTAATTGGCAACCCAAGTCCTAGCACACCCTCATCCCTGCAGAACACCTTGTTACTCTAATTGTTTAGAGACCCATTTTCATAACCCAAGACCAGGAGCCAAAGACTGTAATAGCCTGAAGAAGACAGATACTAAACGTTCTCATTGCCTCTGCTCTGGACAGAATGTTTTCTCCTGGGTAGGCCAAAAAGTCCGTTTAGTTTTTTTTCTGTGTGATGTCTCTAGTCATGCTTAGTTGTCTTTAACTTCATTTGAAACAGTTTTGTTAGATTGTATTATGACAGCTGTCATATTAGCATGCATTTAAAAAAACATCAAAAATTGGTAAATTTTTGTCCGGCCATTTTAATTTTGAAGATGGAAGAAAATGTGTAAAATGTTTTGGTGTATTATGCTTTTCTATTTCAAGAAAGGTAAAAATGAAACTGAAACATACAAAAAAAAGATTTGTGCAGTGTATGGAGAAGGTGCTGTTACTGATCAAATGCGTCAAAAGAGGTTTGCAAAGTTTCTTGGTACTATCGACATTTTGGCCAAATAATCCTTTGCTGTGGGTCTGTCTTATGCATTGGAAGATGATTAGCATAACCCTTGGCCTCTACCAACCAGAAGCCAATAGCAGGAGATAGCCAACATACACAAAATACCCAAATCAATAGAGTTATTGGTGAAAATGAAAAATGTGTCTTTTATTTTACAGAAAAAACTAAATGGACTTTTTGACCAGCCCAATATTTCAGCTGTGGTGACACAGCAGGATCATCCTAGGGATACCTGTGATCTAAGAAGGACGCTTAGGTCAGGGTCCATAGGAGGAAGGGATGCATCAGAGTTACCCCAAAGTGGAATAAGCTGGCTTCGGAGGTAGTAAGCACTCAAGGGGCTCAAATTGACCCCCTCAGTCAAGCTAAAAACCTCGGAATTATATATAGTTCTTCCTCACAGGCTTGCTGACTCATCAAATCTGCAAGTCCTAACAATGTTAACCTGCTAACTAGCTCTTGAATCTTTCCCATCCTCTCCATTTCCATAACCACAGCCTCAATTCACATCTTATCTAGACTATTCTCTGAACTCACTCTCCGCTTACCCCGTTTGAGTTTCCAGCCCTCTAAACCAGAGATCAGCAAACTACAGCTCATAGCCCTGTCATCTGTTTTTGTAACTAAAGTTTTATTGGAATGTAGTCATGAGCATTTGCTTACATATTGTCTATGTCCGTTTTTCATGCTACAGTGTTGAGTAGTTGCAAGAGACCATGTGGCCCACAAAATAAAAAATATGTACTGGCCCTTTAAAAAAAAGCCTACCAAGCTCTGCCCTAAACCACCACCAGTCACTTATCTCAGTAAAGATTCACCAACTGTTCTCCCTGCCCAACAGGAAAAAATTGAATTCCTTGGCATACATGCAACATCCTTTCTGAATCACTCCTTAAACTATCGCAGGAATTATAAGTTGGCAGCCCACAGGTTTCTTGTGGTATATTTCTTTTGCAGTCCACGCAAAGCTTAAAATGTTCAACTGATTGCCAATTTTTGAAAATTATAAGATTTTACATAAAAACGTAGATGCTGATTTATCTTTAAAAATAGGGAGCTCTGGCAGCAATTGGACCCCATTTCCACATGACATCTACCATCCAGAATCAACGGCATCTGCCCCCATGGGACGGTGCCTGCGCTGTCCAGGTACCAGACTCCACACTCCCTAGTGCCATAACTAGGCCCACTTCGCTTATGCAGGGTGTGCATCTGATAGCCCCTGACCTTCCTTCTTCCTTTACCAACCAGTTCTCTCCCTGGAACTATTTCCTACAATCATACCAAAAGACTGAGTTCCCAAATGAGCCATGCTCTCTCCCACCAACACACTTCTACACAAGCTACTCCCTTGTATTAGACTTCTAGGGCTGCCATAACAAAGTACCACAGACTGTCTGGTTTATACAACAGAAATTTATTTTTTTCTCATAGTTCTGGAGGCTGGAATCTAAGAGCAAGGGTACAACAGGTGGTTCCTTCTGAGGCCTCTGTCCTTTCTAGTAGATGGCTATTTTCTTCCTGCATCTTCACCTGGTCTTCCCTGTGTACGTCTGTGTCCTAACCTTCTCTTCTTATAAAGACATCAGTCATATAGTCATATTGGATCAGGGCCCACTTATGACCTCATTATACTTAATTATCTTTTAAGGACCCTATCTCCAAATACAGTCACATTCTGAGTTAATGGAGGTTAGGACTTCAACCTGTGAATTTGGAAGAGACACAGTTCAGCCCATAATACCTCTCTCTCAGGAATGTCCTCTCCTACTTATTCATCTAAGAAAGGCTCACTCTTTCTTTAAGAATCAGATCAAGTACCACCTCCCTAGTGAGGCCTCCTCAGAAATCCCTTGCGAAAAAATCCATCTCATATTTCTTTGTAACTTGTGCACACCTTCACTAGAGAACTACAGCCTTGCCCTGTAATGGTTTAATTTCTCTTTTTCTCCCATTGAACTGAGTGCTTCTGGGGGCAGCAACTATTCTTTTCCATCTTTATTCATTCAATAAACATCTATTGAGGCCCTACCATGTACCAGGCACTGCTGAAGTCACTGAAGATTCAGCCATGAACAAGTGGACCAAGTCCCTACCTGCATGGTGTCTATATGTTAGTGAGGGAAAAGGACAATAGTTAAGTATAGAAACAAAAGTGGTAAATCTCACAGCAACATGCTTAACTCATTGTAGGTGTTCACAAAGCACTGAATGAATGCTACAGGGGAAATGTATGAGAGAGGGGTCTGGACACTGTAGAACATTTTCAGATCAGGAATTCTGTGATTTTTTTTTACTGAGTTGCTAAGGCAGTTATTGTGTAGGATGTTAGGCAGCCTCCCCTTGTGCTGGAAGCTTGTGTCACTAGCCTAGGTCACTGTGTCTCAATACCCCTCCTTAAATTGTGGGACCCAAAACCATCCCTAGGAAAAGACATGAGATGAAGCCCACCATTTTTTTCTACTGCCTCTGACTCAACACCCACAAAGCCAAGGTCTGGTTGCCAGAGGTCAGACCCCAGAGATGGGCTATAGGTTTCCTGTGTGCAGCTTTTGAGTGAATTTGTGAAGGAAATGGGAATGAGGCTGGTAACTACCTCACTCCAAGTAAATGATACTCATTTTAGGTGCATCACAGACCTTATCACCAAAGTGATGGACAGTCTCTAGAAAGTCTCTAGTGATACAGGAGAAGCAGTACACACCACGCTGGCATCCCCACTCGGCTAAAAGCACAAAGCCAGTGGGAACTCAGTATGGCCACCTATAATGTCCACTCTTCCTATTTCCCATGATTTTCTTAAAGTACTTTTTGGGGACAACTGTATGTATTTTAGAAAATGTCTATTATAGAAAAATTTGAGTGGATTAGAATGTAGGCACAAAATTCACCCCAGGAACTCTATGTCCTCACATACTTATTCATACAGATAAAACTCAGAATCATTTTTAACACATAAAAATTTGTTAAATTTATAGGTTAGCAGGAATTGACTTAAAATTTGGGGCATTCCGTTCTAGAATACATCTAATGGCCTTTTACGATATTTGTCAAACGTTATCAATATAATCCAATATGTCCTGCCTATGAATTACCTATTGCTAGGTGCTGTAGATTATTGGTGACCACTCTCGGTGAAATCTTTTAAAATTATTATATTTTCCACCAGATTATTGTAGGTAAAGAAAAGGGAAAATTCAGAGAAACTACTGAATTCTCTCATTACTTCTAGTAGTTTTAGTTGATTTTATGAGATTTCCTATGTAGACATGCCGATGCCTATCAGTGTATGTAATCATTATTTTGCCATGTTCTTTCCAATAGTTATCCATAGTTTATTTTCTTTCACAATTGCATTGGAGAACACCCAAAGTGCTTGTAAATAGCAACAACGAGAGCAGTTCCTTCCCAGATTCGGTGGAAATGCTTTTAGTATCTCTCTGCATCAACAGCCATACTGTTGTTGGCTGTCCTATATCAGTAATAGGTGTCAAGTTTTATCAGATAGTTTTAAGGATCTACCAAGATGATCTTGAGATTCAGAAGATACTTTTTTCTATGCTATAGAGTCCCATAATCCTACGTTTTCCTGTGTTGCAGGCCCAGCAGTAGAATTACTGGATCAGAGAAACAAACATTTGAAGGCTCTTCATGCATTTTGTCAAACTGCATCCCTAAAGGATCGAGCCAATTGACACTCGCCCAGCAGTGGGTGAAAACACCCATTACACTCAACTCTCACCAGCACTACGTTTTAACAATCGAAATCTCTGTTGACTGATACAACTACTGAATGGCAGTTGTAAAGCAGACAAGATATAACACTCTTTCCCACTCTCCTACTGCAACACTTAAAAAATAATTGTTGGCCCCCAGGTTTATGATACCTGCAGACATTTCATAAAGACTTTAACACAATTCCTCTGGAAGAGCCCTTAAGAAATATCTAGTGCAATAATTGAGAAATGTTTTGAGGTCACAGAACTATAATTATCTAAAAAAGTTGTGGACCTTCCTTACCTCCCCCCCAAATGTTCATACATGGACCTTTTTTCCATAAATTTCCAAAGATTCTCAGATCTCCTAAAGCTCTTTACTAGGCTTTCACAGCTGCACAACACTAACATCTATCTGACCCCTCCCAACACCTCCATTTTACAGGTAAGGAAAACTGAGGCCAGAAAAGTCTGCTTTGGTTAAAAATTAAAATGAAACAAATTTTTTACTTGTTTTAAAGGTCTGTTCTAAAAATAATTTGAGGAGAAAAGCTCATGTTGGTTTTCTGCTTTTAAAAAAAAAGATATTTTCATCTTGTAAAAGGAAAACACTTTGGGAAACAGCAGCATCAGAGAACTAGCTGTGAAGATTCCTGAGGTGAGCACTTCAAGGGGGTCCACATGCATTCTCATGGGGACAATAGAAAATGTGCTTGAGCAGGAATGAGAAGATCCAGGGTCTGGTGCCAACAGGCCAGAGAGTGAGGGTCCATCCTCAGATAACTCATAAACCCTGTGAGCCTCCCTTTTCACATCTGTAAAGTAGGGAATGGCATTGTACAAGTATCTTGTGCAGGGTTATGTGTGTGTGTTGAAGGCTGCATATGTGTTTTCGGTTATTGGGGGGTAGGTTGCATGGGAAGGAGCTGTGTGGTGTTTGTGATACTGGATTGGGTTGTGTGTATGAGTTTTGTGTGTCTGTGCATGTTGGAAATAAAGCTAAAGGCTAGGTTGAGCCAGACTGCAGGTGGCATAGTAGATGCCATTGGTACCCCACTGGTAGCCCTTCTTCAGTGCAAGGTACTGGCCTCCAAATGCTCTCACGACAACGCTGTGCCTAAGGACCTTCTCTGGAGCTGAGTCCCACTTTGGCCCCACCCTCAAAAGGCTAGACGTGCCACTGAATTCATGCTCCCCAATCAATGACTGATGAAGTTTGGAGAATAAGTACCCTGGCTCCCTCACCCTGGGGAAGGTGACTCTGAAGTGTGTTTTCTGCACCCTCCCCACAGCTCCCCAGCAGGATCACCCCCCAAGTGCCCATGGTGCTAATGCACACACCTGTCAGTGTCCCTGAATCACTTTCATGATCCTCTATGGGCTTTCCTGAGATCCTTCCCAAATAAATTACCCATCCTGGTCTATTTCTGGGTAAACATGAGCTAACACAGCCTTCTAAGCTACACCGAACTTGTCATTGTGGGCAATGTACAGTTGTGAGAATCATCCACAGGGACATCATACAATTTGGTATGTATTTAAAAAAATTAAATAAATGAGACCAAAAGCTTCAGCAACTTTTCAGAACCCACAATTCACACCCTGAGGGAGGTACATGAAGCCCCCCAATCCAGGAAGTGTATTCACCTACCTGCCAGGCATGGGTGGTATCACCTTCCAAGGGTCTTGAGGTCCCAGAGTGGGTAGGTGATTCATCAGAGGCCATAGCTAGGAGCAGCCAAGCTGACACTCAGGACCAAGCGACCTGCTTCTCAGCCCCACTCTCACTGGATGTTTCTCCAGTAATGCCTTCAAAATCATTTTGTCCAGACAAGTCAGGAACAGGACCCTCAGCCAACTCAAAACCTGTTGGTCGGAGCTGCCGTTACTGGTGGACTCTCACTCCCGCTCAGCCTCCACTTGGAAAAGGGAGACCAGAGCACATCTTATCCACAGACAGGAGCCAGGGGCCCATTTCCTTTGCAAGCCAGGCAGCTGCTGGTGAACCTGCTTTAAAGGCAGGAATCCAGGCCATTACAGACTCCTTGTCCTGCCTGTGTGGCTCTCCTGGGGATCATTGTCACTGTCAGGCAGGTGAAGCCCAGGAGTCTGTCACCCACTAAGTGTGATGGACAACAGGGCCTTCCTGGCTGGGGTGCCTTTGAAGTTTTTCTGTGTCAGTCTCGTCCTTCATCCTTCAGCATGAATGAGAAAGGACTGAGCTGCAGCCTCAAGGTGGCTAGGGAGGCATCAGAGCAGCCTGTGCACAGGTGGGAAGGAAGGACATTGAATAAGAAGATGAGACGCCTTCAGGCCAATGAGATGGATGAACCCTGTGCTGTGGTTGGGCCATCAGTCTCTCCAAGGAGATCCTAGAGGGTCTGGCATTGTGGCAATAAAACGGGGCTAATAATACCTATTTTATGGCATTGCTGATAGGCTTAACTGTGACAATGTGTGTGAAAACCCCAAACAGCATTCCTAACACATACTGTTAATTACAGACACTCTTCAAGTAACATCCCAATAAACTCATCATAGGTTGAAATTATCAGAAGTCAAAAATGCATTTAATACACCTCACCTACTGAATATCATAACTTAGCCAACCTAAACTTAAATGTGCTCAGAACAATTATATTAGCTTATAGCTGGACAAAATCACCTAACACGAAGCCAATTTTATAATAAAGTGTTGAACAGCACATGTAATTTATTATGCGTATCACTTTCACACAACCCTAATGTTGAAAAATTGTAAGTTGAACCACCATAAATTGGGGACTGGCTGTATCCCTCTCCTTTCCCATTATAACAACTAACACTTTGGGAATACTTACTACCTGCCAGCACTATTGAGAGGACACTATAAATATTATCCCATCTAGTTCTCAACAACCCTGTGAAGGAGGTCCTACAATTCATCCCATTTTATAGATTAACAAACTGAGTCAGAGAGGTTACACAACTGCCATGAGTTCTTCCACTTGCAAGGAGTAGCACCAGAGTTTGGACCCAACAGCTGTGATTCCAGGGCCCAAGCTCTTCACGATTCTACCTCCTCCCACCTCCAGGAAAAAACAAGAAGGCCACCTTTCCCAGGAAGAACACTTACGTATCATTAGGCATCCATCATGTTAATCTCTTATTTATACTAGCTTCAAGACATAAGGCTACAGTATTGTCACTGGTGTTGTATTTTATAAATCTGGCTTTAAAACCAAACAAACCAAAATAACAATGCTGTGCAGCAATAGTTTGCCAATGGGTGACCCACGAACCAGCCACATCAGCCTCACCTAGGAACTTGTTAGAATGCAGATTCTTGGGCTCCAGCCCTGACTTGCTGAATGGGAAACTGTGAAGGGGGAGCCCAGGCACCTGTGTGTTACCCAGACCTGCAGATGGTGCTGATGGACACTAAAGTGTAGTAGTAGACTGACTGTACATTTTCATTTTGCAATAACTACAAAGCATGAAAATACAAACAAAAATACAAAGAACCAAACAAATTATAAGATTGCTATTGTTCTATTTCCAGCTGGAGTTAGTAGAAGACAGTGGTTAGTGGATGTGGCCATTGAGGACAGACAAATCCATTCATTCATTTATTCAATCATTCACTCAATATCTATTTTCTGAGCACTGCCTGTGTGCCAGGCACAATGCCAGGGAGTAGCAGTGAATACTTAAAAAGACAGATGTATGAAGCTCCTACTTTTACAGTCTAACAATAGAGTTGGGAGGCAGTTGCGTAACACATAATTACATAGTTACTACGTTTTGCTTGTAGTGAGGAATGTAAAAGAAAAGGAGTCAGGAAAGCATGATGGGGACTCCGATCTAATCTCCATTGCAGGTCACAGACATCCTCTGGGAAAAGCGACATTTGAGACAGGACCCTGTTTCATGAAGCAGGTTGGGCTAGGAGGACCATGATGGAGAGTGGGGCATGAGCACATCTGGTGGGGGAGCGGCCTGTACCAAGACCCTGGGGCTGGAAGGTGCTACCTGGGGTGGTCTTAGATGGGCCCACCACAGTCCTTTGGGACAGTTTTTATATGAATTCCTCCACTCAGGGTTCCCAAGGTGTGTGATGTGCAGTCAGGACCTGCACCCACACACAGGGCCCCATGTGATTCCAGCTCTGCTCAGGGGACTCTTGCCACTCACAACCCCAGCTCACTTGCTTGCTGCTCACCTACACCAGCAGGTGGGGAGTTTTGAGTTCTCATTTCACTGATGGGTAAGTTCTGTGTGAAGCCAGAAGCTCCACACTCACAGGAGACACCTGGGCTGTCCAGATGCAGCTGCTGTTCCTCACTCCAGCTTTTAGTTTCCTCCTTATTCCTGCTACTGAAGTTCTCCTTTCTTTCTTCCCAACTCAGCTTCATTTCTTTTCTCTTGTTATGGTTTACCTAGAATTTCTCTGTAATTAAAGAGAAGCTGTAAGAGTGGATTCACCACATTAACTCAATCCACTCTGGTTACTTTTAAAATCCCCCAAGTCTATGTTAGGTTTTATTGCAGTGCACTTCCTGAGTTTTGTGGGCTCTGCACCTGAACCTGAACTACAGACAATTGTAATTTCATTATAATTTCTACTTTCGGCAGTTTCCTATTAAACTGCAAATGGCCACACAGGCACGAGCTTTCTGGCTTCCTCACCAATATTCCTACACCACCTAATACAGTCTGTAACATACAACAGGTACTCAATAAATATTTTGGAATAGACAAATGCATTCGTTGTTAACCTTTGTCCCATCCTACAAAGTGGATAACACTGTTCTTCTTTTAAAGATGAGGAAACTGGGGTTCAGAGCATTAGGTAACTCACCAAGGGTAGATCATAAAGTAAGTGGCTGATCTTGGAATCAAAATCCAAGGACTGTTGGATCCCAAAGACCTCCAATCTCCATGACTTACACTACCTCTTCAATAGCCCTGGAACTCCAGAAGGGTTAGATTTGTAGGTGAGTGCAACTGGATGGAAAATTGGGTTGCTTCTGTCCTCCCAGAGTCTGGACAGTGTTGGCATGACTGAAAACGAAGGGCATGAGCCCAGGGGCAGGAAAGAGTGATTGGGTTGTTGACAGAATGGGGTAAAGGCAGACATCCTTGCACTGTCGCAAGAGAGGAGATGCTGTCATCCTAATAATGAAGTTTAATCCCTCATAAAGAGAGCACCGTATCTGCCCTGAAATGTAGAGAGAGCAGCAGGATCTTCCAGAGGAAAAGACAGCTCAGACTGGTGCTCATGCCCTCAGGGTCCACCCCTGGAAGCTGGGCTCTGGAGCATGAAAAGCTGGCCACCGAGGAACCAAACTGTTACTGAGAAAATCACAGGAAGGAGACCAGCAGCTCTCCGTGGCCCTCGGTCCAGGTGATCCACCTCCACTTTATGAGACATTCAAAATTCTGAAACCTTAGCAGATTTGAAATAGTGGTTATTACCTCAACATCATAAAAGTTGAGTGAAGAAAAGCAGGGCAAAAAATGTATTTCATGTTGATTTCAACCTTGGTTAAAAGCCAAACAAAAATAAGTGCAGCATGAAAAAGACAAAAACTGAAGGCAATCCACTAAAAGTCATTTTCCCCCCTCATTTTCTATATTGTCCTAATTTTCATTAATGAACCTACCTCTTTGAAATAAAACAAAATTCTACTTTAAAGGAATATAATGATACTTGCCCAGTGCTTGTTAGCTGCCTATTTTGTTCCACTTTACCTAACCTGAGGAAGTACATATTATTAGTCTCCTTTTATCAGAGAGGGCTCTGAGGGACTGAGTAACTTGAGCAAGCTGTAGCTGGTAAGTGCAAAGCCACAGTTTAAAAATAAAGTGGTACAATCCAACCTTGACTGCACATCAGAATCACATGGGAAGCTTTTAAAAATCCTGATGTCCAGGCCACACCAAATTAAATCCAAATCTCTCTGTGTGGGACTTAGTCATCAGTACTTGAATAATGTCCCCAGCAGTTACAGTGGGTAGCAGAGATTGAGAACCATTGTTCTCAAGCCTGTGTGTTTAACCAGCATGCTACAGAATTGCTCGATAAATGAGAACACCTGTCCCCAACAAATGAGAAATAGAAACAATTTTTAAGAACCCTGAGTATCCACAAATATTGCCTGAGCCCTATGGACTTCAGAGCCTTGTCCATGTGTCCATGTCAATGTGTGGAAGGAGCTAGACATCCGACAGTAGCTCTGTTCACCAATCTGAGTGTGGACAACACTAACAATGAGGTGAGACCCCTGAAGATGGAGCCCTTTTAAAAAGGTTTACTGGTTGACCAGGTCCTGGAAAGAAGGGGATAACTTAAACAACAGGGAGAGTCAAAGACTAAAGGGAAAGTTCCAATGTACCAAGAGCAGAGTGAATTCAAGTCAACAGCACCTACCATTTAAAGGCTACCATGTGCTCCTGTAGGGCAGTCACACCAGCCAGTGACAGAGGGTGAGCTGCCTATTCACACAACTAAGCAAGTAAGCATGGAAGAGGAAACTGAGGCCTGAGGGAGGGGCAGATGAGAGATTCGAGACTGGTTCACAGGCAAGAGTTTTAAGCTAATGTACACGTAGATCAATCAGAGGTCAGAGGACCAGGCTAGGGAACAAAGACTAAGCTGGTGCAGAGTAATGACTCAAAAAACACACTTGCCGAGTCCTCACTGTGCATGAGTGGTGGTTTGGCTTATTGTTCTGCTCTCCTCCTTACTAGGGGCAGAGTATGCTTCCCAGCTCCATCAGCTTGAGGCTTGGCCATGTGACCCATTTTGGCCAGTACGATGGGAGCAAATGTTGATAGACGCAAAAGCTTGTACTGGCATGATTGGGCTTGCTCTCCTGTGCTCCTGCCATTCAACCTGTAAAGAACATGTTACAGGTAGCTGCTGGTCCAAGGAGGGATGAGAGATGTGGAATAGGCCTGGGTCAACCCCCATGTTGGAGGCCAAACTAGTCTAAATTGGCCAAATCACAGAATACCAACCTGTTGGTACATGGTCAGGAGATGGATGCTATATTAATCATTAATCAGGGGTCTCCAGAGAAAGAAAACCAATAAGATTATATATATATATATATATAGATATATATATATAGATATATATATATATATCTATAGATATATATATATCTCAAAAGCCTGAGAATCAGAAGAGCCAATGGCGTAAATTCCATCCAAGGGCAGGAGACCAATGTTCTAGTTCATGTCAACCAGGCAAATTTCCCTCTGACTCAGCCTTTCTGTTCTAACCAGGTCTTTAATTGACAGATGAAGCCCAACCACATTAGGGAAAGCAATCTGATTTATTCAACCTACCCATTCAAATGTTAATCACACCCAGAAACACCCTCTCAGACACACCAAGAATAGTGTTTAAACAAATGCCTGGGCACCCCACCCATGGTCCAATCAAGCTGACACCTAAAAGTAATTGTCACAGAGGTTTACTGTGATAGGCCGCTTAAATTCTGAGGGTATTTGTTACATGGTGTTATTGCAGCAAGAGCTGACTGAAACACATGATTATTTCACTTCATCCTTTCCACAACCCAGGTTGGTAAGCACTGTCACTATCCCCATTTCACAGTGATAGAAACAGAATTTGGGGGAGGGTAAGTAACTTGCCTGAGAGCAGGAGGTGGTAGAGTTGGTTTTCTAATTTAGATTCCCTTTTAAAGACCATATTTCGAACCATTATGCTATGCCACATCCTCAAACCTTCAGCACAAGAGCCAAGGGCTGCCCCAGCAGTAAACTTTTCCAGAGCTCTTATCAAGGTCTTGTCTGAGCAGGTGAAATTGAAAAGACAGAGAACAGAGGCTATCAAGTAGTCACAGTGACATTGCTCTGGAAATGATCATCTCTGTGAAAGGGCAACGTGAGCATTGGGGTTATGTTCCAAATGGTCAACATTTAAAGAAGGACTGGCATCTCCAAAGCTCTTACAAGCTGTTCTGTCTAAATGGGAGCATTAACATCTCTAGAACAATGATGTTGTAGGGTCTCAGCAAAAATGAGCACCCTTTAATATAGGGTTTCTCAACATTGGTTCTATTCATATTCAGATTTGATAATTCTTTGTTAAGGTAGCCTGTCCTATGCACTGTAGGATGTTCAGCAGCATTCTTGACCTCTACAAATTAGATGCCAATATTATCACCTAGATGTGGCAATGAAAAATATCATGTGAAACATCTTTGCAGAAGATAGCAACATGAGGAAGCAGGCATGAGCAGAATCCGCATTTCGGGATTCTGGCAACAGTGGCTGGGGTAGCAGCTCACTCTTAGAGCATCAGGATGTGTTCAGACTCAGTACATGATCTTGGTGTCCATACCTAGGGACAGAAAGAGTGAGGTCTTTAAAGACCAGCCTCTTGGTAGGGGGAGGATCCTGGCAAGCCCAACCTCCAGCCCTTTGAGAGGGTCTCTCTGCTCCCTCATAGCTTTTAATAAGGTATGAAGAAAAGGTAACGACTCCTCATCTGGAAAATGAAAAGAACAATTAGCAATATTAGGAATATAATATATAGGTGTCCAGAGCTTGGAGAAGGAGTTGGACTGCCTGGGCTCAAATCCCAGCTCTGTCACTTACACTGTTGCTTTGGGCCAGTGACATCGGCTTTCTGAGCCTCCGTTTCCACTGCGTACAATGAAGGTAACATATTTTACCAAGTGTTTCAAGGATCAAAATGAAGAGTTAAAATGGCGCTTTGCACATATCAACGGCTTGAATATTAGCCATTGCTATTATTTGGAGTTGGTGCTATAAAGGTTTTACTTTCCGTAAGATCACTACAACCCTATGCTCCAGGAAATCTTATCTTCTCCAAGATTTTTAGAGATCAAGCCGTTCCCACCACCCCCTTGCCCCTGTGAGTTTCCTTCCTGGGATGACTACCCAGCCTTTTTACTTCCACCTATCCAAATCTTCCTGTTCTCAGACAGCCTCCGAGAGACAAGCTGGCCCTGCCCAAGCAGGGTCTGGGAACTTTGGCATGTCAGGTGCTCTCCAGGTTCTTGACTCATGCAGGAAAAATTTCAAGACATGAGTTCAGGTAAAAGTGAATATGTTTATTAAAGCTTGGGACAGACACTGAAGCAAAGAAAGGGCCCCTGGAGACTGGATTAAGGGGTAAACCCTTTCCCTTGGGGAGGCAGGACTTGTAAGGTAGAAATGTCCCTAATATAGGAAACTGTCCCAAAAGTGCCACTGCCCATTGCTTACCCTGGGTGCCAGTCTCGTAGGGACCCTTAGAGCTTAGGATAGAAGCAGTGAAGTACACACCTGAGGAAAAAGGGGTGATGGGTGCTCGAAGAAGCAAAGATCACCTGCTGGTGTCCTGCATCTTGAGGGGTTTGTCTATTTTCTATAGGCAGGAATTTTAGGGGAGATCCCAGGGGAGGATCTCAAACAGGAATATTCATTAGACTTCTGGGTGTGTCATTTAGTATGCTGACATATTAAATGAGTGAATAATGGAGTCAGGGGTTATTTTCTGGATTAGTCTGACTGTAATTTTTTCGTTGTTGTTCTTATCTATCTCCCTGACTTAGGTGATTTAAACCACCTGCTCTTATATATCTTTGCTTAGGGAGGATAGAATCTTGTGATTTATTAGCTGACTTAATTGCTCAGCTTTCTGGCCACTTGTTCAGCTATTTGTCTATTTTTTCATCCCATTTGCCAGGGAATTTTCCTAGCTTCCTACTAACCTGCCTCATTTCCAAACCCAAATAATCTTCCTCCTTCGCAAAATTCACGCTACTATTTCCCTTCTTTGAACCTATATAGCATCTGGCAATTCCCACTGCATAGTTTAGCACTTAATTATGCATGGCTGTGAGGATCTAAGCATTTCATCCTGGATGTGTCCTATTTCAACAGCTCAACTGTAGACTTCTCGAGGGCAGGTCCCTTGCCTCATATGTCTTGGTCAGCTTTCCTGGGCTGGGCACTTAGGAGGAAAGAAAAGAAAAATGAGTCGAATTGAGCAATTCAACAGAGGCCAAGTCAATGTCAGCTCACAGGAGCAGGGGAAAGTCAGCAGCAAAGCTAGAAGTGGGCTCCCAGGCAGACCTGAGCTCCACACAGCAGAAAGACTCTGAGGCTGTTTGGCAATTTGCATACAGATGACGTTCGACAAATACAGGTGCCTGCCTTTTCGCCACAGAGGCCAATTAAATGCTTTACATTTTAAAAGCAGTCTCTTTAAGAAATGCCTGTGAGAACAATTAAGAACACAAAACACAGTAAATGAAACTGGAAGTTATCAAGAGCTACTGAACAAAGTTGAGAAAAATGGCCTGTGGCCAAATGGAAGGAAACAGAGTCCTAGGGGATCAGATTATGGACCATGGAAGCCAACAGTCACAGGTCCCACTCCCAGCAGAACCTCTCACAGACCAATTGTAAAACAGAAATAATAGTACTTGCCTCAGAGGGTGGTTGTTAAGTTGAATGTATTAATATATGTGAAGTAATTAAAACCGTGCCTAGTACTTAAGTGCTCAATGATTGTTGGTTGCTATGATTATAATGATTATTAATACAGTATTATATATGCTCCAAAATAGCAGGGACCTTTTCCACCTTGTTTTCCCAGCACCCTGGCACTTCCAGCACACTGGAGGAAACTCGATAAATGTTTGTTGAATGATAGAATTAAATGGCAAGCTTAGCTGGTGACAAATTATGATCTGGAGAAGCCCATAGACCTGCTGCCCAAGTGCTTATAACTGTGCCTTCCTTCCCACGGAAAAGCCTCAGGAGCCCTTTGTAAGTTTCAGCCGTGGTTTGATAGCCTCCCAGGCCCTCTCCTGGCTCACCCACTCAGTCTCCTGGCCAAGGGCCCCTCTCCTCCACAGCAGATCTGGTCCTGCATCTTGCCCAGCCCCCTTTCAGCATGTACTTTCTGAGTCCTCCCATGGCTCCAAGCTCAAGCTCTAGAATCTTCCAGACCTGGATTTAAATCCTGACATTTGGAGTAGTCTCGCTGTGGCTGAGTGAAATGCCTGGTCTCTCTGACTCTACCTTAATTCTAGCCTGCAGTTTTTCCATGGCCTTCAGGCCTACAGCTCCCACTATAGATGTGCTAATTATTAGAAGAATTCTGCTCAAAGCTTGAGTTTTTGGAAAAATGACCTTTTGTCAGAAGAGGTGGAAAAACATGTACAAAGTAATGATTGTTTATCACATATATGCAGGAACCTCAAAACTAAGCTCAGATTGGCAGGGTCGATGGACCTAGAACAGAGATTTGGAGATTTCACGCTGCTCCTGAATCCCAGCTGGCACCCAGATACGTCTGTAGTCACCAGTCTCCTCCCACCCTGCCCATTCTCCCTTCCCTTGACAGGAGAGAAGCCTGACTTCTGGGCTCTTGGAAAATGGACTTGAGGAACCTCTAAGCTCTCCCATCTTCTGGAGTTGGCGCCTTGTCAATCAATAAATCTTTCTTCACTCCAGACTCTGATGTTTTGAATATTGGCTTTTGAAACATTGAGCACACAGACTTTGAACCAGTAATATTGCTAACCCCTATCTTTGGACCATTTACCTCATCCCTCGGACCTCAGTTTCCTCACCTGAAAAGTGTATTAACAATGCCCACTTGTGGATATCAATGCCTGTAACAAGCCCAGCACACCGTCTGCAGATAAAAGGGGATGGCCCAACGTTAATTCCTTCCCAGCCTGCTACTTCCACAATATGGTGAAATCACTAGAGCCCCATAAAAACACAAGATGAACCATTTGGCCAGCAAGAACCTAGTGATTGAAATCATGAGCATCAAGTCTATTTCTCCAAAAGAGCAAAACTTTGTAATAAAACTGAGTTGTGGTAGAATGCTAGCAAAGGCTGTTTGCTGCAGCCTGAATGGGCAGGATATAAAGGGCACATCCTCAGAGGCCAAGGGACAGGTTTATTAATAGGATTAAAGCCGGGAGAGCTGCGGGAGAGTCATCGAGGCTTATCAGCAGGAAATAGTGTGTACTCACAGATAAGATCACCCACCTAGCAGCCATGAGGCCCCTTCAGAAATGAAAAAAGTGCAATGGGCTACAGGGATAGGAAGTAGCAGTGGTCCCCCAAGCACTGACCCATGATCTTCTTCTGTA
Source organism: Anoura caudifer (assembly GCA_004027475.1). Lineage (NCBI taxonomy): Eukaryota > Metazoa > Chordata > Mammalia > Chiroptera > Phyllostomidae > Anoura > Anoura caudifer. The sequence continues at coordinate 565,926 of PVKU01000238.1, forward strand.
AGGGTGTCTACATCAGTATCACCAGGGGAGGTTTCTCAAGTACAGAATCCAGATCTCGTCCCTGGAGTTTCTAGTACAGTGACTGTACATGGTCCCTGGGAATTGGTTAGCAATCTTTAAAAGTATTGCAAGTGACAAGGCTGAAGAGGCAGCCAAGTGTTGAATTGCTTGAGTTCTAATATGAGGATAGTTTTATAACTACTTTAGTAGCAACCCAGATGCCTGGATTTATTCATTTATTTATGTAACAAGTACTCAATGCATGTTTTTCTTAAGAAAGAAATAAGAAGAAAAAATTGTCCCATTCCTCACTGAGCTTACAGTTGACTAGTGGAGATACTGATCAAAGAGCCAAATAATCAGTCATTCATTCATGTGAAAATTAAGTACTGGCAAAAGTGTGCTAGGCTCTGTGCTAAGGACTTTGATTGGGCCCTAAAAATGGGAAGCAACAAAACACTTGGGAGAAGTCATTTTAGAATGGAACCTACCCAAGGAAGGCATCGCTGTTTCTTCTTTCTTTTTCAGAATTATGGTCTATATTACAGACATATATGTCCTGAGAGGGGAAAGGAATATTTCTTAAAATTCAGAGAAAAAAATTATGTTTGGCAGAGAGGGTTGCACAATCAAGACTGATAGATAGTAAGTTCTCAAATGATACTAATGAGGCAGAAAAACGTGAGAAGACTAAGAGGGAAAAATAATAATAGCAGCAGTAATAATATCTAACATATTAAACACTCACTATGTACCAGGCACTGATCTCAATACCAAAGAAACGTTACAAAAGTAAAAAATAAAAAAACCATGCATAGCATTTTCATTTGCTACTGGAGGGAGCAGCCGTCCTTTGGAAAGGTAACTGCACAATGGCATCAGTGGTTCCAGAAAGCGTTCCTGCCATTTGACCATGTTCTTTCTTTTCACACAGAGCATCTTTTGAAGCTAGTACAAAGGCTTCACGCACAAAGTTAGGCAGCACGGGTTTAGAATGGCACAAAACCTGCAAACAAACTGAGGGTCCAAAAAGAAAGTTTGTTGAAATCACCTCTGGTGCGTCCACAGGACAGAAGAACGAGGTGACTCTCATTGTACTGACATAGATCCCTTCCCGATACAAACTATTAAGGGAAAAATGCAAGATTCAGCAGAGTGTATGGTATCTTTTAAATTTTATGTCATTTGCATATATTAACTTTGCAAAAACAATTTGAGGCAATATGCCACACTATTTATAGAGTGTAATCCAATAATCTATGCAAGGACAAGAAAAGTTGGGAAAGAATTTTGGGAGAAGGTTCACTGGTTTTGTTTGGGTAGTGCGCCAATGGATTTTTTTTCCTCCCCATTTTTCTATATTTCTAAATTTAGATGTGTGGCAAAATGAAAAACTTTTATCACGCACACACACAAAAACATTTTAGAAAAGAAATCATGGATCCAGGCTAAAGTCTAGCTTAGATTTTTAAAACCTTACAACACATGTAAGAAGGAACCCATGATCAAGAAACAGACATCAAAGAATGGCAGAAAATGTCAAGGATATGGTCAGAAAGGCATAAATCCTTGAATAATGCACCCCAAACCAAAAACCCAAGGGCCTCTCAAAATTAATTTTCATAGTCCCAGTAATCAAAAACAAGGAAATGAGAAAATGTCACAATCAAGAGGATTCTAAGGAGACATGACCACTAAATGTAATGTGGTCTCCTCCTGGGATCCTAGAACAGAGAAAGTGTACTAGGTCAACACTAAAGAAATCTAAGAAAAGTATGGACTTTAGCTAATAATACTGTATCAATATTAATTCATTAATTGTAACAAATATATCATGTCAATATAAAATGTTAATAACAAGGTATACTAAATGTGACCTTCTGTTACTAGTTACCTGTCCCTGGGCAAGTCAATTGACATTGTACCATCTTCTCAATTTTTCTTTAAATTTAAATCTGTTCTAAAAAATAAAGTCTATTTTTTTAAAAATTAAGTTTTAAAACACCATTCAGAGGTTTCATTCTTTTTGTTTTTGTTTCAGGGTTTATATTGAAAGTGTATTGGTTAGGACTTTTTTATTGCAATTGACAGGAATCCCAACTCAAAGAATATTAAACAAAAAATTAGATTTATTGGCTTACAGAATTAGAAAGTCCAGGGGAAGGCTGATTTCTGGAATAGCTTGGTTCTGGGGTTCACTTGCATCTTAACTTTCTCTTCCTTAGCTCAGTCCTCCACTGTGTGGGTTTCACTATCAGGTTCCCCGTAGTAACTCTAGGAATACTAGGCTCACTTCACTTTTATTACAAGAAGTTCTAGAAGATCCTCTGCCTGTTTGCCTAACAGAGACAACAACACCTAATTCACAACAGCTGGGTCACATGCTCGTGTCCAAACCAATCACTGCAGTCAAGAGAATGCAATGCTCTGATTGGCCAGGCCAGGACACACAGCAGACCCTAGAATCCTGGGGAATCACACCATCTGAAGCACACTCTTCCAGAGAAAAAGCAGGTACCAGGAGAAGAGGAGACTGGGCAACAAAACAAAAGCCGTCCCCTCAGGTAACAAAGAAAATTGCAAAATTCCTGTGCGACCATTTCTTGTTTTAAAAAAAGAATTAAGAGAAAAAAATGAAAGTACATGCACCATTAAGAACTTGAAATCTGACATAAATAAGCAGGAAGCTAAAAAAGCACTGCTTTACATAAGTTCAGGGGCCAGAAAACAGAGTCTCACAATTCATGGTTATGTCTATGGAGCTGCCGCCAAAGACCTGGACTTGGCACTTTTGGGGGACCAAAAAAACTAAAGGGACCACAAAGGAGACAGGGATGAGTTAAAAGTTGATACCAAGAACCAAAGACAGCCACTGATTTCTGAAGAAATTATTAAACAGATTATAAAATGTCAGATTTCAGAGGGCTTAGAGGAGAGTTGATCGATAAAACCTACCATAAGCTCACCAAGAACGTATTGCCAAAGGCACTCACTGCCCAGGAGTACCAGGTTGGGACCATTTTAAAGACAGCACACATAGTTTTCAGGAGAATTTGAGAATTTGAAAACAGGTTCTCATGATAAATCTTTGGATAGGTAGAAGAAACGTGGGTTTGATTTTTATAGTGGATGGGCTCTCTGTACCAACTAAATGCGACCACCACCTTCGTCATTAAGAGTGGCTATCCAGCGTGTTTACTCTGAGCTAAGAGCCAGGCTGTATTGCAACACCATCTCACTTAACTGCCTCAGCAATACAGGAAGTGGCTATTTATTAGTTTCCCTTTACAGATGAAAATGCTGAGAGGTTTAAGAGGCAAGATAGCTGGTCAAATGAGTAAATGATGGAGCTGGCATTCTGACCCATATCAGTCCAACTGCACAACTTTTCCCAGTAAACCCTCCTAGACTGATCTTGTGTACAGTGAGTGTTCATAACTGGTGGCTGCTCTCATGAGTCATTAGCATTATCCCAGACAAGGCACCTGAGTGGTCAGCAGCCCTGCCTAGTCTCTGGAATATGCATGTGTCATTGCAGCGGACACATCTCAGAAACCATGTTTACTTCCCCTGTCATTTATTTCTCTACTAGTCAACAAATGCTAAGTGCCCACTATGTGCCAGCTACCATGCTAGGTGCTCAGAATACAGTGGTGAACCAGATGGACACAGTCCCTTCCTAGAAACAAAATCTGGGCCACCAGGAATGGTGGGTCTAATGCACCTCACGAAATACATTTACCAAGCACCTTCTCTGCACCAGCCCTTACAGAGGATGAGGAGTGCACAGGTAAATGAGACACAGTGCTTGCTCAGAAGAGCACATGGAATAGTAGAAGAAACACATCAGAAAGCGAGGTAAATTATTTTTTACTAGATTATTATTATTAACTGAATCTATTCAGCACTTACTCTGTATCAGGCACTGCACTCAGCATGTTACATGCTTTTAATCCTCACAAAAACCCTTTGAGGTCAGTACGATGGCTATCCCCATTTCACAGCTGCTGAGTGACCGGGTTGTGACTCGAGCCCAAAGCTATCTGTCTCTAAGACTTTTTTCTTTTATTCACCATGCTATTGCGTTCCATGGCATTCACTTCTGCTCCTTCACCAGCAGATTCCTCCAGGCTCACATGACTCTACCCTCTTCTAATCAATTTATGCCCGAGTCTCAGAACCTTAGGGAAAAGCCTTACTGAACTAGAGTCTATCAATAGCTACAATGACTGAAAAATGTGTCACGTACAACAAAGACTATCTGTTCCCAGGGCACCCAGTGAGTCGGAAATAGGTCTCTGTTAATAGTATTGTATTCCACATTCCACTTGGAAGGTTAATATTCAGGGTCAAATTCCCCCTGAGTTTAAAACCAGGGACATCAAAGTAATGAGAGGCTCTAGCATTCCATGAGGTGTAGACTAATGACCTGTGAGCCTCTCTGTTCAGCCCCGAGCTCCTGTGATTTTGGTCAAAAGAAGCCTCGATCATTCAATGAAAAAAGACTACCTGGCCAATATCCCACTACCAACTTATTTTTAGACCAATCTAAGTCATAATTCCATCCATTATTTTACCCCCAACACCTCCCCATCCCTGCCACACACCCAATTGCTGTCAGCCTCTCTGGGGTGTAAATGTTCACAGATGTCTCCCTGCCCTGTACGATTCCCTAAACAGTGCTGCCTCAGCTGCAGATGTGTTGCTATCTGTCTCCATAAAATGTCTTTCTGCTGACTGCACTGACTGCTAGGTTGCTCGACCAGGATCCCTTTTCCCACTGTGCTGTCCCTTCCCAGAGCTCCCATCCTCCAATCAGGAATCCAATGAATCCTTCAATTCATTTCAGCAACGTTCTGCAGAGCCTGTGCTCTGGGCTGAGCACCAGGCTAGGATGGGATAGAAAGCTGAACGAGACCCAGCCCTTACACATAAGATCCACATACTCACAGTCAGAAAGAAACGGTAAAAGGACTTATACCAAAATCCAGAAGAAAAACAAAATAAAGAGTAAGGGTTATTTTTATTCCCTGTTGGAAGGGTCAGAGATAACAAAAAAGAAGTTTTCACAAATGAGGGTTTTAAAGGTTGAATAAGAGTCTTCCAGAAGGAAAACAAGGAAACAAATGCAAGAAATTGTGAGAGGGCATGCTGGGCAGGTTGGGAGGAAGGGGCTGGGAAGAAGAAAAGAGGGTTACACGTAACTCAGCGTTTAACATGGGAGAGCAGAGTGGTGGGAGACAAGCAGGAGAAATTGTGGTGGCCCCCCAACCACTTTGCCTGCTTAGTTTTGTCATTTTTTTTTTTAGGTTTTGAAATAATTTCACACTAACAGGGAAGTTGTAAGATTCATGTAAAGAACTCTCATATACCCTTTTCATCTAGTTCCTCAAAACAGTCAAGATCATCTCACAGAAGCTGTATCATCTTTTCTCTGTATATACAGATTTGTATTTTTTTCTGAGCCGTTTGAGACTGAGTTGAGGTCATATTCCTTTATACTTAAACACTTCGTTGTCTATTTCCTAGACTAAACTCATTTCCCTGGATAACTACTACATAAAGTCAGAAAATATATGTGACTTAATACTATTATCTAATCCGCAAACCTTATCCATATTTCACCAGTTTTCTGAATAATTTCTTTTAGAACATTAACAACAAAAAAGTTGACCACCTTCTCTTATTATTTTCTTAAAATTTCCAACTCTAGTTGACAATATTATTGACTATATTCCCTATGCTGTATTTTACACCCCCCCCCAACTATTCTGAAACTATCAATTTGTACTTCTTAATCTCTTCACCTTTATCACCCAACCACCCACCCATCTGGCAACCATCAGTTTGTATCTATGAGTCTGTTTCTGTTTTGTTTGTTTGTTTATTTTCTTTAGATTCCACATATGAGTGAAATCATATGATATTTGTCTTTCTCTGTCTGAAGTTATTTCACATAGCATAATACCCTTTTGGTCTGTCCAAATTCTTACAAATAGATTTTTCTTTTTACAGCTGAAAAATAATTACATTGTCTATATGCACCAAATCTTCTTTATCCACTCATCTATTGATGAACACTCAAGTTGCTTCCATGTCTTGGCTATTATAAATAATAGAACATAGGGGTATGTATGTCTTTCAAATTAGTGTTTTGGATTTCTTCAGATAAATACCCAGAAGTGGAATTGCTAGGTCATAGGGGAGTTCTATTTTTAATTTTTTGAGGAACCTCCATACTGTTTTCCACAGGGGCTGCACTTATTTACAATCCATCCAACAGTGCATGAAGGTTCCCTTTTCTCCACATCCTTGCCCACTTGCTGTTTGTTGACTTGCTGATGACAGCCATTCTGATAGGTGTGAGGTTACATCTCATTGTGGTTTTAATTTGCATTTCTATCATGATTGGTGACGTTGAGCATCTTTTCATATATTTATTGGCCATGTGTACATCCTCTCTGAAGAAATGTCTGTTCAGGTCCCCTACCCCTCTTTTAAATGCACTGTTTGATTTTTGATGTTCAGATGTATGAATTCTTTGTAAATTTTGGATATTAACCCTTTATCTAAGCACCCTATTTTAAATTGGAACCCCACCACTCCCAACATGCCTTGGTCCCGTTTTATTTTTCTTTACAGCCCTTTCCACCGTCTAACTTATAACATGTTTTTCTTATTTTTAATTGTCTCTTCTTTCTATTACCCCACTAGAATAAGTCCTATAAAGTAAAAAATTTTATCTGCTTTATTAACTATTGTATCCCCAACACCCAAAATAGTGCCTGGCACATGGTAGTTGTTTCATAAATATTCTTCGTGCAACTGAAAGGCCAAGTCTGAAGGTATCTCTTCACAATCTTCTGTTCCCTTTATTCTTTAAAACAGAAAACCAATTGGATACTCATGTCAATAACACTGGGCTTCTATGTCAGTGCTTGCCCTCCTTCACAGTACTTTCGATTCTTTGTCCTTTTATATGTACGTAGACCATATTGCAAGGGAAAGGGCTACCCCAGGACAGCTAGGGCTTCTCCAAAGTTTAGCCCAAGTCAACTGAATCCCCATTGGGCCATCCAGATAGATGCAAAAGTCTTTGAGATGCAACAGTATCTACCCCTCTGCAAACAGAGTTAGCATCTTTTAGATCTAATAAAAAGATTCAAAGAAAATCCCCAACTGGAAGGTCAATTTATAGATTCAACAGTTAAATCAAGCCATATCATTAAGCACATGGGACACAGATCTAGTATTAAATCAAAGACTTAATCTGAATTAAGCCACTTTGGTTGGGAATGTAAGCTGGAGGCATGTAATTAATACCAGCTGGTCTAGCTCCAGCTGCTTCAGCTGACAATGGGCAAACTGGACAACCTTGTTTCAATTTCCAGGGCACTTCAGGGATGCTTACCTTCCAGTTACAGAGATGATGGGCTTCTTTTTGTCTGACCTCATCTGCTAAGACTTACCCTGGGCTCACAATTCTCAAGCCCCATCAGTTTTTGTGCTTTTCAAACACATCAAGGATGCTTCAACATCATTTATATCTGCTCTCCACCCAATTTCCCTTTGGACTTTACTCAAACGTCACCTTCTCAATGAGAACTTCTCTCTCACCCTATTTAATTCTGTAAACCCTTATTCTACCTGCTTCCCTCTTCCCTGCTTTATCCTTTCCCACAGCACTTATAATCTAACACACTGCACAATCATTTACTCTCTTCCCTGCAGTAATAATGAAGTCCTATGATGGCAGGGTCTTGTCTTTTCATTCAATGCTGCCTCCCCAGTCACCTAGAATAGTGTCTGGTATATATTAGGCATTCAACAGCTAAATGTTTAATGAACTAATTGGTTAGTTATTTGATTGATTGATTGATTGATTGATTAATAAAGAAATTAAGTGGTTAGTTAATTAACTCCATTCCCATGGCTGGCCCAGTATGGTCACTTGGATAATAAACTTCATCAAAGACTGTGCTTGTGCTGGGTACTAAGGTTACTAAGTCAAATAAGATCCACATAGGAAAACCCTAACCCCAGATGTCTCTAGTATCCCACCCAAGTCATTGATGCGGGTAAAGTTCAAATTCTCTGTCCCCAGAATTCTCATCTTCTGGACTCCCACCCTCTACCACCCCCAAAAGTTCCTCTAACCTCCAGTGACCTCTAACTTCTTTCTGTTCTTGCATCTGAGAAGAACCAAAGTCATTAGGTTTTTCTCACATGCAATGCCTCTCTTCCTGGAACAGTCCTCTTCATCATCCCCTGCTCTTCCAGCATGACCAACTCCTATGCATCAGGTTCATCTCTTGTCACAGCACTCATCACACTCTGCAATTTTCTCCTTGCAGGCCAGTCAATCTGACTAGATTGTGGGTTCCATGAAGCCAGAACTTTGCCTTCTGCCTCCCCACTGTATCCAGTGTCTAAGGCATTGTCAAACTCCTAGTTGAATATTCGCTAATCTGGACAAAAGTTATCATTCATTTCACAGATGGACGTTAAATATAGTGTAAGACCATGACCTTCAAGACAGTTCTGAGTTCAAACCCTAGCTAGCTCTTCCATTTAGTGGATGTGTAAAAAAAGTTTCTTAAGCTCTGTGAATTTTTTCTCATCCAATAAATAATGAACATAGTAAATTGATAACAGCACTGTTCTGATAGCTGGGAATGTGACACTGAAAAGTAGGTCTGTAATAATATCTGACCCAAATGCTAAGTGATGAGAAGGAGCTGGCTACTTGAGCACTAAAGGGAAAACATTAAAGGCAAAATGGACACAACACAACAAGACATTGAGGCAGAACAATCTTGTAGCGTTCAGGCAAAAGAGAAGAAGGCCAGTGAGGCAACTGGCATTCTCAAAAGCAAGCCTCCCATACCCTTGAGAAGTGCAGAGCCACTTTTCCTGCCCTGTTTTCAGGCTGCTCACCCAATGCTCCCAGCCCACCCAGCTTTAGACTCGGCAGTCCATCTTGAGCTCTGATGAAGAATACTGCTTGTCCACCCACGGCTTTCGCATTTCTTCTCAACCACTGTTAGAATCTCCCTCTGGCTGGTCACCCTGGATATTTCCCACTAACCTGACCTTCTCAATCCCCTACATCAGTGTCTCATTGGGTGTCACTGTTCACCGGGTTTGCCTGGTTCTCAGGCTGAAAATCTCTACGACAAAAATCAACGGGCAATAGAGAGATGAGTAACATGTGGGGAACAACACTTCCAGATCTTGATGCCACTGGGACCCAGTCAGGTCAGAGAATACTACAATTCCATATCCCCAAAACCCAGATTTCCATCCTCCTCTAACTCCACTACCCCTAAATGTTACACTGGATGGCCTGTACCATTGAATATTTTATCTTTAATTACTGTCTGCTTCACTCTGGTCCCTTTACAGCACTGAGTCTCAACTGGGGACACCTTTGCCCCCAAGAGGATATTTGGCAATGTCTACAGACACTTTCGGTTGACACAGTAGTAGGAAGGTGGTACTGACACATAATGGGTAGAGGCCAAGGATGATGCTAAAGATCCTAGAGTGACCCAGAGAGCCTGACCCCCACAAAAAATTATCCAGCCCAAAAAGTCAACAGTTCCAAGGTTGAGAAATGCTGACTTAAGGGAACCCAACTCATATACATAAATGTTAAATATGTATATAAATAGAAGCCAAAATGTATTTGTATGCAAAATGCAAATTAAAATGTTAATGAAATATTTCACGCCTAGTATGCTGACAAAGCTCAAAAAGGACAAGTATTGGCAGGAATGTGAGAATATAGGAGACTTCAGGCATGGTTGGTGGGAGTGGACACTGGTGTGCCCCAAGCAACCTGCTACTATTAAGTCAGAGTCACAGATCCAGTGATCAGCAGTTCTGCAAGAAGTTCTGACTAAGCTTCTTAAAAGGACATATGCAAAGATAGTCATTGCAATGTTGTTAGTGGTTTCAGGAAGTTGAAGGCACCAAGGGTGTCCATCCCTGGGGAAGCAGGCACGTCAAGGTGGATGAATGAACACCATGGAATATTAGAAGTGACATTTTCGGTAATACATGGCAATAGAGATGGACCTTCCAACAGTAACGAGAGGGGGAGGGGAAGTAAAAACAGCATGCAGTCATCAGTACAATTCCACATATATCAATCTGTTTAAGTGTACATATTAGGAGAGTACACTGATACAAGCACTTTGGAAAATTGTTTGGCAGTATATACTAAAGCGAAATATAAAAACTATGACCCAGCAACCCATTCCTGGTTGTGAACCCAAGAGAAATGAGTGTGTCCCCAAAATACATGTGCAAGTATGTTCGCAGAAGTTTAACTTATAATTGTCCCCCAAACTTGCAACAGCCCATTGTTAACAAATAGAGGGATACCCATACAACGGAACGGAACATAACAATTAAGACAAAAAACTACCACTGTATACAATATGGATGATCTCATAGATAAAATGTTCAGCCAAAGAAGCCAGATTCAAAGAGTATGCACTCTGTGATTCCTTTAATGAAGTTCAAAATCAGACAAAACTGATCAATAGTTTTAGAGGTCATTACAGTAGTTCCCTGTGGGGATGATAGACTTCAAGAGTTCACAAGGTTGATCTCTACAGTGCTGGAAATGTTCTTTATCTTAATCGAGGTGGTGATTATGCAGGAATCTATACATATGCAAAAAATCAAGCTATGCATGTAAGATTTGTGCTCTTTATGTTAATTATAACTAAAAATAAAACTTGGAGGGGGCACTCTCAAAAGACATAGATTCACCTGACAATACTAAGTACTGGCAAACATGCAGTGCAATTAGAAATTCTGGCACATTGCCGATAGGAATGCAAAATGGCACAGCCGCTCTGCAAAATAGTGTGGTGATTTCTTACAAAGTTAAACATATTCTTACAATATGGTCCAGTAACTCCACTCCTGAGTGTTTTAAAGAAATGAAAACTTACATTCACACAAAAACCTGTATACAGATACACAAATGTTTATAGCAGCTTCATTCATAATCACTGGAAACTAGAGACAATCCAAATGCCCTTCAGTGAGTAAATGGAGAAGCAAACATCCCTACCACAGAATACTACTCAGCACAAAAAAGAAACAGCTGACACAGGCAACAACCTGGATGAATCTCAAAGGCAATATCCTGAGTGAAAGAAGCCAATCTCAATGTGTTACACACTGTATGAACGCATTTATATGACTTTCTTAAAAAAACAAAATTATAGTGGAGGAGACAGATCAGTGGCTGCCAAGGGTTATGGGTGGGAGAGAGTGTGACTATAAAGAAATAACACAAAAGGAGTTCTTTGGGGTGATGGAAGTGTTCAGTGTCCTGACTGTGCTGATAGTAGTTATGTGAATCTATAATGTGTTAAAATTCATAGATCAATATACCAAAAACAAAAAGAGGCAGCTGTATGGTATGATAATTTAAGATATAAAATAAATAAGCTATTGATTTGGAGTCTTATTCCACAATTAATAAAGAACTCTGTTAGAAATAAGATGAATAAATTTTGGGAATCTAATGTACAGCACGGCGATTATAGTTAATAAGGCCATATTATAGACTTGAAAGCTGCTAAGAGAGTCAGTCTTAAATGTTCTCACCACAGCAAAGAAATGGTAATTATGTGACAGGATGGAGGTGTCAGCTAACACCACGGTGGTAATCATTTTGCAAAATATAAGTGTACCAAATTGATGTGTCCTACCTTAGCTTATACAATGTTATATGTCAATTATATCTCAATAAAGCTGGAAAAAAATAAAAATATGTAGATATGCACACAAAATACAAATGCTACAAGAACACACACAAACAAAATGACATACATTAAGCACCAAATGGTGGCCTCTGAAGGGTAGTGAGTGTGAATGAAGGGTAGGGTGTGAGGCATGGGAATAAAAAGACATGAACCTGGGGGACTGAAAGGCAATGTACTCACAGTGGTAGTTTATTACAAGGATCAGCAAGGGGAGAAATACATATCAACCATGACCTGGAGGAATCCATGCGCATGCTCCCAGCACTCCCCTGCCTCCCTCCATCCCCAGGGATTACACCAAATGTGCTCCTTCCTCCACAACATTCAGCGACACATGCGTGGTGTTTCTGTGCAGAGAAGCCCATGGCGAACTCAGTTCAGGGCTTTTATTGAAAACTGGTCATGTAGGCACAACAACCAGAGGCAACCTTTGAAATTACAGGCTCCTAAAAGGGAATCAGGTATTCAGTGCCCCAGGTGAGCAAGACGGCCTTACCAAAATTAGGGAACAATCCAGAAACTGAGTTCTCTGATGCAGTCAAAGGTCAAGTCCCAAAAGCAGGCCCTTCAAAAGACTAGAGATACCAACTGCAGGCCCACTATGTTAGCTCTTCCATGCACTGGAACTTTGCACTGACCAATGTTGATGTGTGATGAGCCTAACAGTTCAGAAGAGAAAGTAAAATAAAATCAACACTGTGTGAGCCAAACAAAACAATGATTTGACCAGAAACACCATGGGCACATGCTGTGACTCTGCTCTCAGGGCTGCCACCTCAGGGAAAAGGAGCCCCATGAGGGCAGATTATGGCCACCAGTGACAGCAAGCAGAAGACAACCTTCCCTTTTTCTTACTTTAAACCAGCACTGCCCTTGGCAAACTGATCTGAACGTATTTTTCTCTCACCCGTGCCTCGCTGAGTGACAAACTAAAGTCACACATGCACACCCTCAGCAAGCGTTTATACATGGAGACATATACAGGAGCAGGTCTCCTCAGGATATTATAATGATGGAATGATTCTCACCCTCCTGCAATGACCCTTACAGCACCCCAGCTCCAAAGCCCCTCAGATTAAAAGAAGAAATTCTCTAATGTTTGCAATTTCAGTTTTTTTACAGTTTTAGGCATGAAAGTGTTTTTGTTCCCTAATGATGGTTCTCATATAGCAGGACCTACATTCTGTCTAGCTGAAGAAGTGCCTTTATATTCACCTCAGACTTCCCTCACCTCAAAGTCAGACCCTCTGATATTAATTACTCTGCTCCAAGTTGTCAGTTCTTCTGATCATTATTTAAGTCATGCTAGTGTGTTAACCAGGCAGGCTCACTATGGGTAGTGAATGAGTAGGTAAGTGGAAGGATGGAAGGATGGAAGGATGGAAGGATGGCTGACTGGCTGGCTGGATGGATGGATGAGTGGATGTATGCATATGTCGATGGGTGAGTGGATGCAGGGACGAATGCCTAGATGGAGATAGGTGGAAATAGAATAGACGTAGAGATAAATAGTTCAAAACAGATAGAGAGAAGCGATTTATCCATTCATTCAATAATCACTTGTTATCTACTATGAGCCAGTCCCTGTTCTAGATTTGTTACCATATATACAGTAGCAAACACTCCATGAAGGTGTGTTCTTTCATGGAGCTTGCATTCTAGAAGAGGAGAGCCAAACTATAAAAAATAAGTATTACATATAGAATGGTAGTTGGAGTTAAGCACTGTGGAAGAAAAAATAAAGGAGGGGGCTTGGGACTGGCTGAGTGGAGTTTCAATTTTCAATAGTAAGAAATTGATTTTGGAATAAACATCTAAAAGAGATTAGGGTGCCCAGATTTAATAGTACTTTTAAAATAAATAGGCCTAGCTACCTAAGGGAAGCAAACTAATACCAAAAATACCAAGACAGTGAAAAAATCACAGAAGTTGGTTTAACACCAGCAGAAATCTACAGATCATGGAATATAAATGTTTAGTTGTTTGCAAGACTTGAATTGGAGAAGCACAGTATGGGTTGGGCACATTTGGAAGAAACCAATGGATTATCACCATGAAAGGCCTGTCCAGGCCCAAGATAACCAGGAAATCTATGACCCTTATGTCATAATATTGTGGCAACACAAAAAGATGGAGAGACATGTCTGAATTTGGGCACAGGTATAGACACCCTTGGGACATACCAGGTGGGTTAAAAGAAAAAAACAAGGACAACAGGAAGGTTAAAGTTCTATATAAATACAAAAATGCAAATTACAGGCACTTGGAAATCTCAGAGGATTTTGCAGGTCTGTTGCTTCTCCCACTGACTCATCATTAGTCACATAAATATGTCCATATTGGCAAAGTCACATTCTTCACACCTCTCTACCTATTCCGTATTGCTGCAAGGACTGCTTTTTGGACTAGAACATGGCAATGATCAGTCTTGAGAGTACTGGTGAGTCAAATCAGAATGAGTGATTACTAAAATGAGCCACAAATTCCTCCTACCCCAAATATCACACCCCTTTGTAATGTGACTTTGCTGTGCTTCCCATTAACATTAACGCAGGGAGCCAGTTTCTCCACTCTCTTGACTCTGAGCTGGCCATGCGATTAGCTTTGATCAATAATATTCTCAAAGAAGTGATCTTATAGGAGTTCAAGGCTAAACCTCAACAGGCCTGCAGATTCTGGCTTGCCCCTCTTGAAAGGCTACGCTGCAGGGTGAGTGCAACTTTCATTTTGCATCTCAGATATTGCTTGCCTCACCATTGCCTGGCCCTGCACCTTTCCTTCCCATCCTTCCCTGAAAGGAGGATGGCCCAGTCCTCTAGTCTTGCATCATGATTGGTGCCTTCCTTTTCCTGTGCAGGTGGGCTGATTAATGGCACTGTTACAGAGAACCAGCTGCCGCTTTCAGTTCCCCTTCCCGCAGAGATCCTTAATTACTGGGCTTCACCTGTTGAGTCTCTTTAAGCAATAAGAGTGCGTATGTTTAAGTGTGAGAACAATTCATTAGGAAGTACCAGCATCTTAGAGGAGGGAGAGCCCCCAATTAATTACAGAACCTCACTGCTTCAGCCAGGTAAGAGCAGGCCAAGGAGGTGCTGCTTTTTTCTGAATGCCTACCAGCCAATGAAAAAATACCTTCAGCCAATGGCAGGCACTCAGAAGCCCACTGGAAGGGGCTGTGAGGTCAGACAATGCCCTTCTTAGTCTGTGGCCATCCTTTAGCATCCTTCCGGGTCCCCCCTTTAGCTCAGGAGCCTTGTGATAACAGCACTGCATAGCCACACAGGGACTGCCTCCACAGGGCCAAAACTGCTCTAGCATTTTTGCTTTAGCCTTAGCATTTTGTTAAATAAATGAAAGCTTTGCAAAAAGCTAGCCTAAATTTATTAATAGATATTCTGGCCTAAAATAATATGTCTTAAGGCATTAGAATTCAGGTCCTCAAACAGTGGTTCTCAACCCTCGTATTTCAGGAGATTTTTTGAAATTCAGGTGCCCAGACTCCACGTTCAGATTTAATTAGTCTGGGGTGTGTCCCCACACATCAGAATTTTTGTGAGGCTCCTGTGGCAACTCTGACGTGTAGCCAACATTGAAAACCACTCTAGTAGTTTGATTGCACTTTAATAGATTATAAAGTACTTTCTTTGGTTGCTGCTACTTTACATATTTTATTTATTTATTTTTAGAGAGAGGAGAAGGAAGGGAGGAAGAGAGGGAGAGAAACAATGATTTGTGAGAGAAACATAGATTGGTGCCTCTCCAAGGGACCGGGTCCACAACCCAGGCTTGTGCCCTGGCTGGGAATCATACCAGTGACCTTTTGGTTCACATGCCAGCACTCAGTACACTCAGCCACACTAGCCAGGGCTAATAGATTACAAAGTACTTTCTAAAGAATGAGTCCTGGGTCTCATCACTGCATCACCCATACCAAGCACAGTGCCTGACATGAAGTTGGTCACTAATACATATTATTCAAATAAAAATAATGTCACTTGAGTCCATTGTTTATCTTTTTTTAATTATTTGCCTTACACATGTATCCATGCATGTATAACTTCTACATAAATGCACAAAAGTGACCAAACCATGCCATGTTGTGTATGATAGAAAGCACACTCTTCTATTTCCTTACCATTTTTTTTTTGCTTGTTTGCCTGCTCCCTCTCATCCCCACCTGCCCCATGACCTGTCCTGCCTGAAATCCCCATATAAACAGCTGAGTCTGTGATTTTCCATATATTCTTCATATTCATTTAATTCCTAGGCAAACATATAGATCTAAATGAGCATGGGTGGTCACTGTCTGTTCTGTAGAAATAGAACATCATACATACCAATCCCTTGCAGAAAGCCCTCCAAGTCACCTGCTAGAGCGCTACTTCACTCTCCTTGACAGGCGCATATTAGTCTATGAGTAGATGCACCATAACTTATTCAGTTATTGCCTCGTGGAGAGGCATGCACTTTGCTTCCCATTTTTCCCACATGAGAAACCAGAGAGCAATAAACACAAGGTGGTCTGATGCTTGCAACCACCCTATAAACCACAAATATCCACATGCGTCTTTCTTCTCATCCCCAGAGACATAGCAAAATGTTTGGCAAGCCAGCCTTGACACCCTAAGACTCCATCTCTGGTTGAGGAGGATGATAATAATTTATATGAGATCATGCATACAAAAAAAAACTTTACAATCTGTAGAAGAATTTGTGTTAAAGTCAGCCATTCAGACAGTGCCCTGGTTCTCCGTGGCCAATCTATCCACAACATGGCCTGGTGGAAAGCTGTTCAATAGCATCCTTAACAGCCCATTGATCCAATTACATTTCTTTCTGTTCCAGTTCAGAACGACAATTTCTCATTCCTCACCCCACCCCCTGAAAGAGCCCAGATAAATTCCTGATAATCAGTGGAAGAGGTAGCTGCCTATTCCACTGATTATCAGGAATTTATCCTGATAAATTCAGGCAAGCCTATATTTTAAGACTCACTTGATGGACCCAAACACTTGTCTAACTGTGGCATGGGATGAATTAATCTGATTGATACATCAGACCTCTCCATGGAAATTTGCCATTTTCTCCAGTCTCTGTTTTTCTGGGGAGCTTTAGGGATGCAGCCAAACTTAGGTCAACTCGGGAACATCATTGGGAGGTTTTCATTATGTAGTGGGCACTCAATAAATAACTGTTGAATTGAAAATTGCCCAAAAGAACATATATTGGAGCAGATTAGCTGAATAAATAGGATTTGTCCAGATTATCTCTTTGCAGGATTGGCCAGTACGGGAGTTGGAATCTGAATCCAAAAGTAATACATAAAATGAAAATATACTCTAAGGCAAGGCAAAGTCAAGACCTTGAGTGACAGCAGAGGGCAAAGTACAGGGAACTAAATATAGACTCTAAGTCCAATGGGCAGGATAATGAAGGAAATATAGACAGTAATAGGACCAGAAGAGGAAGTATTCACTCACTTGACAACTAAACCTATATGGGATACCTACCAAATGCCAAGCACTAAGCTGAGCATTAGTGATATGGCGGGACAGAAGTCATAATTCTAGCCCTCAACTGCTTGTGGTTTTATGGAGGAGACCAAGATATAAACACACAGTAAAACAGAGCCATGAAAAGACAGGACAGAGTGAAGCACCTAAGCCAGCCAGGGGAGGTATAGAAAGTTTCCTGGAGAAGGAGATAGATGAGGAAGAATTAGCAAAGATGAAGGGGAAGAGAGCAAAGATTGGCAGGTAAACAGTTTGTACCATGAAGGGCCATGGACTCAGTCCCCTTTAAGTCCCCTCTACCTTTGACTTCCACATCTAGACTCCCAAACAATGAGAATTTATGCCAATAATCATGTCCCGAGGGTGTGACCAGCCCAGTGCTCTCTGACCTCCATGCCTTTGTCCATGACGTTCCCTTTGCCTGGACAACAGTATCCTATCCTCTCTCCCCACTCTGAAAAACCACCATGTCTACCCCCCCCCATCAAGGCACAGCCCAAATGCTTCCTCCTCATGAATTTCACTACTTGGAATTAATCTCTGTCTTTCTCCCTGAATTCCAATAACACTTTGCTTGTTCCTCTCTATAGTACACAGCATTCTTGACATTGTATTATAATTATTTGTGTATGTGCCTTATCTCCTCCACTAAACTATAACTCTGCTGGGGCAGAAAACCTTGTCCTAACCAGCTTTGTATTCCCCACAGTGCCAGTGCCTTAACCAAGGCAGGTGTTCAATACAATTGGAATGAAGATTATAGTCACCAGATTCCAGGTGAATGGGGAAAAGTTATCAGACAGCACAGCTGGAATCAGTGGACTGGGCCAACTTTCTAACAACTGTAATTGCCTACTTGCTAAAGTAGTGAATTTCCCATGAATAGAGAGATTCTTTATAAAACAGTGGGACAAGAAGAGTTCTAAGCTAACCTAATCTTTACCAGGTTACTATGACGGACAATAGTGATATTCAAAGACAACAGAATCCTACTAACAGGTGAGACAGAAATAGATGTAAGTTAGTGTCAGCGTTCTCGCACCTGGGCTAGATGACAGGTGCCAGGGCATTTATTCAATTATTAAATATTTAATCAATTAAAGTAAAATAGATTCATTCTTAGAGAAATGACAGTGTCTCATGAACATAGACTATAATTAACCTAAATTTGAACATCTGAAACCTATTTAAAAAGTTTAACCTAAATAAGAGCTGATACCACAATCTGATTTGGTGTGTCAGTATGGTCAAGTGACGAGGGCTTTCTAAAGCACAAATTCCGCAATGTCATACTGGTACATAACATCTTCAATTGCTCCCCAGTGCCCCAGGACATACTCCTCAGCCCTCAGCATGACGTTTGCGGTCCTAAATGATGTAGCTCTCACCAGCCTCTCCTTCCACCATTTCCCTGTCACACTCGATCATGTGTCCCAATCTCAAAGGCCAAAAGGGACACAGTGGAGGGTACTGAGACAGAAAACCTCAAGGACATGCCCCCACTCTAGACTTGAGCAGTTTCACAGGTCCAGCTCCTTTTTGCAGCAGGAATAGACTCAGTGTTGCAAGCTCCACCAAGCTCTCAAAAGAAGCAGGAAATCCAAATTTATTTTAGTAGGACCTGCCATTTTTCAATACTGGCTCAAAAATTTTAAATAATGCATAGGTCAAAAGCCCTGGCTGAGTGGATCAGTTGGTTGGAGCATTGTTCCATATACCAAAATGTTGCAAGTTTAATCCTTGGTCAGGGCACATACAGCAAGGCCACTGATAGGTGTTTATCATATTGGTATTTCTCTCTCCCTTCCTCTCTCTCTAAAATTAACAAAAACATATCCTTAGGTGAGAATTTTTTTTTAATTTTTAGAGAATAGGCAATGCATATGCCAGAGAAACCTCAGCTGAGGCCCATGGACCCCTACCCTACGCTTTATTTTGAATCTATTTTTTAAATCTATTTAGTGTTACTATAAGGTGATGTGCTTGCTCACCTCCATAGTTCCCTCCCTGATGTTTCCTTTGCCTACATTATTCCTCCCCCTCTCCTTTTCTGAATTTTCTAACCTTTAATTTTTGTTTCTAGTAGCAGTTAGTCCTGTAAAATTCTCCACTTCTTCATACTTTTCTATATTTTCACAATTTTTACCATAAACATGAGTAGCAGATGCTGTCACTGCTCTCCCATGTCCCTGGGGATCCCTTTGACACTTCAATGCCTACCAGCCCCCAACATGCTTTTACTCTTAATAATCTCAAACTCTTGGAACACACTCTCTCTTCATGCTTGAAGAGCCACAAGTTCCTGGGAATTTATGTTCCCAAGAGCAGCACTTAGCCAAGGAATGGCAGGGGTATAATTAATACTCCAGGTCCCTTGCTTGAGATGAGGATAACTCCAAAATATGCTATCTCTAGATCTCACCTGCAGATTGAGCCAAAGTTCTCCTCGGTGGGACTTTGCTTGCTGTCACACACTTACTCATGTATTTCTTGGGAACACTTCCTAAGAGATCAGTTTCAGATGAGTCCTTATTCCAGGATCTGTTTCTGAGATCTGTGATCGTTCTGGCATGGCATCCAGTGATCTCCATCTTTTTGTGCTCCTGCCCTCATACAATTCCCTCCTTTGAGTGTGACTTGCTTCTAAGTTTAAAGCTGATTGGCGTCACTTCTGTGATTAGGTTAGAAATGATTTTTGACTCCCATCTTACTAGCAGACTCTCTAGATGTCTTCTCATCTTGCATGTTTTGATAAAGCAAGCTGCCACGTGGCACAGATCCATGTGGCAAGGAACTGAGGGTGGCCTCTAACCAACAGCCAGGAAATAACTCAGTGCTGCCAACAACCACTCAGTGAGCTTGAAATGGATACTTCCCCACTTGAGCCTGCAGATGAGAACACAGACCTTGGCCCAACACTTGATTGCAGCCTTGTGCAAAACCATGAAGCAGAGGACCCAGCTAACCCACAGCCAGACTGCTGACCCACAAAAAATGTAAGATAATAAATGTGTGTTGTTCTAAGCTTCTTGATTTTGGGGTAATTTGCTACAAAGCAATAGATAACTAATACAGGATCTCAACTTAAGAAAATATATACTACTTCTATAATTTAAAAAATCCCATCCTGGACATCTTCAGAAAGCCCTCTCTGAATCCCCAGGCCAGAGCCCTTGAGTCCCATCTGTCATGGTCCTTATCACTCTAAATTTCATCATCGATGTCACTCATTGATGTCTTTCCCTATGTCTTCCCCACTCATCACGTCGAGGGGCAGACTTTTGGGAGAAAAAAAGACCTGATATATTTCTTTATCTTAACACTTAAGCATAGTACCTGGTATATAGATGTGTGTGTGTGTGTGTGTGTGTAAGCATATATAAGTACATATGCTTAATCAATGTTTATTGAACCGATTTATTTATTTGTTCATTGTTTCTGCCATGAGACTTTGGCCAAATGTCTCCCTATGTCTGTCATTCTACAGAAGCCAAGTGAAGGGTAAAACAGATCTTCGGTATTCAGCAAGATCTCCCCTCTCTGCCTCCCCCCTGTCATTTTCCAAGCAGTGTCTTCTTTTCCATCACCAGGGTGCATATCAATTTCACATTGACACTTCCTCCCATCTGTTCGATTCATCTGTTGGACGGTCACTTGCTGCCACTTCAGAGCAACAGGGAGTTCACTCTTCCTTTCATAGCCCTCTGGGAAGCCCAGGGAAATTATCTCTGATTGATGTGATTTCTTCTTTTGGTCCTAATGACAAAATTACAGCAAAATCCAGCTCTACTTTGCACCACACTTGGAAAAAATCTGCTCAGCTTTTGTCTGCCAACCACAACAGAAACTTGATTAACCAGGGCTCAGCACATATTGGTTTTGTTTTGTTTTGTTTTGTTTCTGGTTAGCTGAGGGATAAAACTGAAAATGCCATTTACTTCCTCCCTTATTACTTGAAAAAAAGAATCAATAGGTTAGCCCACATTGCTGCCCACTGTAAGTAAATTCCCCCAAAGAAATGGAGTCTCTCTGACAGAGATGAGCATCCTGCGGGCCTGAGAAACAGTTATTCTGGGGCTTAAAGTCGTGTTAAAAATTAGGCTGACTCAGCAGAGATCTTTGGCATGTAGGACTTTTATTTAAAAATTTATTTGCTATCACTCATAGTCCTTGTTATTACCCTTCTCCTAGAAGCCCAGGACAGAGCATGAGTTCTAGTTATTTGAGGGCTCCTGATTCTTGAAGTCTGGCTCACGTAAGTAGTATTGTAGTCTAGTTTATACAGTGGAGACTCTCTTACAGATATCTGAATCCAAGCTTCGTACATGAGTCCATCTACTCAATGGGTACTCAGAGTCTCCTAAGTGTCTTGGATTCTTGTCCCCCTCCCTATGAGACACATGAAACTCCTCTTTGGTGCCTTTCCTTGGTCTACGGCATTGCGAGAAAAGGGAAACTTCCTTGTCACTAAACTAATAGACCCTTTTAGTTCTAGGGGAGGAAGAAGCCAGAATGGTACTTTGATACCTTAACCAAAATTCAACTACACTTTAAGGAAAAGGAATTATAAAGTAAGGATATAGATTATTGAGCACTGACTCTGTGCCAGGCGCTAGATTGAGGGGTTGCTTGTTTGTTTGTTTGTTTGTTTTAACTGATAGCTTATGAGGCCCTACATGATCCAGTCCTCATCTGTACCTGGGCCTTCACATCACTTAACATGATACAGCCACACTGGCTATTTCCTACCTCAGGGCCTTTGCACTTGCAGTTGCTGCAGCTGGCAATGCTCTTCCCTGGCTATGTGCGTGGCTCACTCCAGGTCATCCCTCATTTCTCAATCCACTGTCATCTCAGGGAGATCCTCCCCAGCTAAGGTGCCTCCACTTTCCATGCCCAGCCATTCTCTATGATGTCACTTTATCGTGTTTTCTTCATAGGTCCTCACCACTTTTAATTAATTAATTCAATTACTGTCTTCTCCCCAGGAAAATATAAACTTCATGAAAGCAAGGAACTTTTTTGTCTTGCTATTGTGAGACCAACATGCCAGTACTTGACTGCCATGTTACAGAAGCTCAATAAATATTTGTGGAATAAATGAATAAATAACTTTCTAATCTTCCCAAGATAAATATGTTTATCACCCCATTCACAGATGAGGAAGTTGAGGCTCTGAGCTGATAAGGAAACTTTACAAGTTTACAAGTAGGTGACAGCTAGACTTTTGACCATAGAACTGTCTTAACTCCAAAGCTTGAATTCCCCATCATTAGTAGAGTCTGTTTTCCAACTTCTGCTAATGAAAAATGTCTGAGCAGCTGTGACAAGAAAAAAAAGTCTTTTATCAACCCCCAATCATGAGTATGTCATACCAGGCATGTATCTTTCAAACCAAGCATTGCTATTTTGTCAAATACCTGCAAAGAATGAAATTTCAGGAAACCATGGTCTGTGCTTCTCTCATGCTCCCCCTTTCTCTGGAATCTTCTCAATAGGCAGATGAGCCCAGGCAGTGGAATGTTAGATGCAGGCATGATGATTGGAGTGGATGAATTTGATGAACAATGCTGGGTGTGGGCTGTCTGCCCTCACGCCAAACCTCCTCACCAAAGCCAGTGGTCCCTGCACCCCACTGGTAACCATTTTTCTAGCACCCTTTCCTTTTATTAATACCATTGCTTATACTCCAATCTTCATTTCAGTAAACACTCACCCAAGTATCCCACCCTTTCCTTTACTTCTTGTACTTCTTGTCTCCAGCTCAAAGCTCCAAAGTCTAATAGAAAGGACTGAATTTCACTTTCTGAATTTTGAACCTTGGGGCTACCTAAATTAGTACCTACATGCTGCTCACCTACCTTCCAGTCATTTCTAAGCTTGTTTCATTTAGGAAATTACTTCAAGCAGCTTCAGATCCCCAGACAACATACCCAGTTCTAGACATTCTTATGCAAGTTTCTCTTACAAGGAAATAATCAGTTACCTCACCATACTACTGTACTGAAATTTTCCCACCCGAAGACAGAACTTTATGGAGGTGACCTGACAGAGAGGTGCTCACGGCTCTGTGACCAACTCCAGAATCAAAGAGAAGTTGGAGTTCAAAGGTAATGCTTGCACTCTCTCCTCATTCCCATTTTTTCTTACTTTAAGCCTTTTTATTACAAGAATCATAGTGTTCTTTATCTACATGACACTTTCCATCTTTAAACATTAACTAATTAATTGACTGAAATGGTATCTCGGGAGCGTTTATCATCTATCCCATTAGCCAGAGAGCCAGGCGACTGTCTGTAAAGCTGTCGAACACTCAGTGGAGGCTTTGTTTTTCCGCTTCCCTTCCCAGACACGGTTTTTGTGTGTGTCTGTGTCTGAATGTGTAATGGAAAAAATAAAAGAAGAGGATTTTGCTTCCACCAACCACTGTAAAAATCTACCTCTGGGAGACATGGAATTTCAATTGTGAAATAATCAGTCTTGGAAATTGTCCTGTCCTCCAGGAAAAGAAAAAAATAAGTAGTTTAACGGCGATTGCCCTTCAAAACAATTACTAATTATAATGTCTATAAAGAAAAATACCCTCGATACCATTACTTCTAATAAAGCTGGGCGAATCTATAGAAAAGAATTAGCTGGTATGTCTAAAGTCTGACCAGAGAGCTCTTGGGAGTATATCAGAAAGACCGGGGGGGGGGGGGTTGCTCCAACTGGCTTATAAATCTCAATCCAAAACTTTAGGCAGCTTACCACCTGGGGCAAGCCCCTTTCAGCAAATTGGGAAGATTAACACATGCCTCAAGGAAATCAGGTCAGGACAGTTATGAGCTGAGAATCCCAGTTCTTTTTCCTGACCTTCCTTTGAGCCCCTCCCATCCCACATTTCTTCCTGTTCCTCTCACCTCCTCCTCAAGCAATTGCCACAGTGCCAGGGATGCATGCCCTAGGGTTCAGTATCACACTGTTCACATAGTCCTGTGAAAGATGCAGAGATACCTGGGAAAAGTTATGTCACATCTGTACAGACTTAGAATAAATTTGACTGTCAGATTGTGGGGGAACTTTGCACGCAGAGACCCCCTGTCCACCATGGGTGAGAATAAGACTACCAAGACATGATCTGCTTGGGGAGGAGAAGTGGTCGATCTCTCAAAGGAGAAGGACCAAGAGCCCCTTCCTCAATGGCTTTTATTAGGTCAGTTTTACACAGGAATACAGGTAAAGCTCATCAATCATTGTCAGGTGGCAAGGATCAAACAACAGATAACATTTCAAAGAACTCTGAGGGCTTAATCTGAGTCAGGGTCTGTCAGGAAAGGGGGTTGCAAAAACTTTGGGAGACATACTCATTTCCTCCTCGGACCCTTATCATTTAAATGAGAGCACTCTTAGCAAAGCAGGTTTCACAGGACTTTACAAATTCTTTCTTGTACCCGATCACCCAGGGAGCCCGCCCTATCCAGCATAGAGCTGCACCACCCTCAGTCGGTGTTTCAGGCTTAAGTGGAGCAGAGCCAGGAAGCCAAGAGATGAGGAAACTTCTCCCAGACGGATTGAAGACTCAGGCTATGTCAGGATAGCTGGGGGGGTGGGGGGGGGAGGGTCCATCACCCTCTTTTGCTGTGGGCCCCCGAGTCCTTCCTTGAGAGCCTTCCACATGATCATGCCTGTCTTAGGTGACCCCTCCCGTGAGGGAATCTTACCCATCATTGGCTAACTGACCAAGCATTGGGGGCCAGATACGGAGGAAGCAGAAGCGGTGCTCCTGCCAGGGAGATAAGCTTTGTCTCCTTAGTGGCTTACAGACCGAAGTTTGCTCATTCAGCCTTAGTCATGGGGGGGTTACAACTCCTGAAACCAGGCAGGGAAGTTCCCAACATCAGATCCCATCTGACTGGAACAAAACATGCTGTGGGGGAGGAATACTAGAGGAAACAAAGTGAGAAAAGGAGCCCAGAGAAGAGGCCTTAGAGTAGCACTAAAGGTAGACAAATGAAGAAAGTCAGTCTGCTTTCAAGTTCTCCACCATTTAAACTCTGAAACCTGAGTCAAGTCATTTGAACTTGGATTCTTGGCCCTCAGGTCCTCATCTGTAAAATGGAGCATGGGGCAGGGTACAGGACACCTAGTATTGAGGTAGTATTCAGTTGTAGACAACAGAAACCACTCCAGCTACTTTAAGAAGAAAGGAATTGAGTACTAGGTGTAAGGTAACTTAGAAAAACCAATGGAAGCCTTAAAAGAGTTGGACCTTCCATGAACAACTCCCTGCCCCCAAAATCTTCCTGCCTCTACAATGATAAAAAAAAACTGCCACTACTGCTACAAGAAGTCACCAAATCAAGAAGCTAATGGCTGAAGAACAAACCACCCCAACTCTGCAAAGACACACAGCAGCAAGGTAGATTGCATTATACCTTTCTCTTTTCTAACTCAGTTCTGAATTCAGGATGAGTTGGATTTGCAGAACCTAAGTCATATCCAGAATCCTAGCTGCAAGAGAGTCTGGGAAATGTACTTTTTAGATTTCCAGCCTATGCAGGACAATAGCACAGTCAACAGGCTGGAATGGAAGCTGAAGGAGACCATCTATAAGGTACATTACCCACATATTACAGAGTTGTCAAGAGAATTAAATTAGATGGTATTTATAAAGTACCTCTCACAGTGCCTTTGAGAAAATAATGTCTTAGCTAAGAACTGAAGAATAATAAAACCAAGTAAACCAAGTTAATCAAGTAAAGAGTGGGAGAGAAGAACATTTCTGGTAGAAGAAATAGCAGGTGCAAGGGCTGTATGTTTGAGGAACCAGAAGAATACTGTCATAGCTGGAATATTCTGAGTAAAAAGAATTGGGGGAGAATTACCATGGCTATGTAACCTAGACTACTATCTGAGGGTAACATTTCCTCTGAAGTTGAAATCAGACGTGTTAGGCAATTAGCATTTCACAAAAATAGCATTTGCCTTTCTGCCCCTTAATTGTCTCTTCAGTAAAAGAGAATAATATAAACCTTTCATTGGTTAGTTGTGAACTTTAAATGACCTAACAAGTATAAAATTATTAAAAGAGGGCTGGCCACATCTTGAGCACGGGCATCATCAAAATCATCCTTGGTGTCTATGCATACCACTCCAGAGCAGTCCATTAGGTCTTCCTCATTTGCCTGCCTTCTCAGAGACTAACTCTAGCTTGCACACAGCAGAGGCATTCACGCGACACTCCTGGCCAAAGCTGACTGGACCACAATGAACACCTACCACCACCTGGACCTATCAGATAGTTACACTTGGAACTGTGAAAGGGATACAGAGGCTGAATTGGTTAGAAGGTGTTAGAAGCAGGAGGAGAAACAACCAGAGTCCTGGGCAAATGGAAAGTAATTAAGAGGAAAACTTGGACTCTCGGTGGCAGATGTGGTTCTACAGAGAGAAGAATAGAGCAGGTGTGGAGAGATAAGCTCCAGAGAGTGAGATGGAGAAAGCAGTGGTTAACAACATTCCAGGCCCATGAGGGCCAACTGTTACACTGGATTCTCCAAGTACCTTCTGTGTCCTGACAATAAAATTCTGACTCACTTTAATTTCTTCGGATGAGTTTCCAACATTTAGAATTAAACAGTCAGTGCTTAAGAGACTCATCGCAAAAGAGAGCTGAGGCTACTTTTCTGACCTGAAATGTAACCCCACCTTGGAAACAGGTCCTACTGACCACAACCATGTGCCCCACCACCATGTCAAGGCTTTGCACAGGCTGTTGCCTCTGGATGGAAAGCTTTTCCACTCACTTTTTGCAAAAGTAGCTCTCACTCACCTTCTAGACCAAACCCTTTGAGGATCACTTCCACAGACTCCTACTCTAACATGGACCCTTGCTGTGGGTTCCATAGCTCTCAGAACTATACTCCTTTGCAGCTGCAAGTCTCTTTTGGTCATTGTCCAATGGCTGCCACCACCCCCCAGTGTTATACCCCACATGTGCTTACCCTGTTTCCTGCTATATCTCTAGGGCTTGACACAGAGTCAGGCCACGTAGTAGTAGCTGCTCAATAAACATCCACAGAATGAGTGATCAATAGTCTAAAAGAGCCAAACTGACTTTTCAGCTCTCTTACAGTTTTATTTTAACCTACTAGGTGCTCTACCCTGTGCAAGGTGT
The DNA here is from genome assembly GCA_004027475.1 of Anoura caudifer. Classification (NCBI taxonomy): domain Eukaryota; kingdom Metazoa; phylum Chordata; class Mammalia; order Chiroptera; family Phyllostomidae; genus Anoura; species Anoura caudifer. Next base: position 593,387 of record PVKU01000238.1, read on the forward strand.
TGGAGACACAAAGATGAATTATACATTATCCTTCTGTTTAGGGCTTCACCATCTAAGAGAACACATGGATGTGTGAGTAAATACACTTACTGTAATGCAACACGAATATTAGCAGGGAGAGAGAGTGAAAGGGTAAGACTATCATAGGAGTATTAAAATTATTTTGCATTTTTGGATGAGGGAGGAGAAGAAAGGTAGAGGAGAGGGGTACCACCACCCCTCTGAATTTTCCCAGAAAATAAATGTAGTGGACATTTGTTGTTTGGCTACCCAGCATATATTGCCCCTTATTGCAGAAATGGCACCCCACTTTTCCTTTTGGAGAAATATTTTTCCACCCTATCAGGCCAAGTGGGTTTAGATGGAGTCAATCTAATACCCTATCCACACCCCCAGTATCAGGGTGGGTGGGTGTCCCAGGTCTATCCGATATTCTAGTCCACAATGAGTGGTTTCAGGGGTGATTATATGACACAGGTTAACCAAATAAGAATCAATCTCAGGATTCTTGGGGAAACCAATGAGGAAGGCATCTCTTCTTTCACCAAAGATCCTGAACTGGTAGCAGCCTTGAGTGGCTGAAGCCCATTTTGTGACTATGTGAGGTACAATCCCCCCAAGAATGAAGCTTACTGGAAAAGTTGCAGGCCCAAGAGAAAAAGATGCCTCTAATGACACTGTTTGAACATCTGATCCAACTAGATATATCCCGGATTTTCAGTCATGAGTCAATAAACTCAACTTTTTTTCCTAAACCAGATCCTCAACCTCAGCACCATTTATTTTTGCGGGGCATGGACGGGGGCTGCCCTGTGCACTGTACGATGTTTAGCATCATTTTTGGCTTCCACCCACTAGATGTCAATAGTCACCCTCACCCCACAGTTGTGACAACCAAAAATGTCCCCAGTCATTAACAAATGTCCCTTCGGAGGACATCACTTCCAGTTGAGGACCGCTGGTTCAAATCAGTTAGAATCGGGTTTCTAGGGCTTGTAACCAAAAAGAGTCATAACCACATACCAACCCATCAAATAATTTCCTACTGAATTTCCAGGAACCATTTTCACTCCTACATTTCTTTACTTCCCATGGTATCTGAAACATCTTTCTATGAGCTTTGCTTTCCAAACATTTTTTTTTAATATTGGAGTAAATGAAAGTCAGATCAAGAACAACTTAGATCTCAGTTCCAGCACTACATTTATAAGCTCCAGGTTTGGGTACATCGATTACACCCTTTTCTCCCCTCTAAAATTTTAAACATCTTCCCTCATTTACTTTCTTTATTTTAGAATTTTCAGCAGTCAATTTTCTTTTATCCACAGACCTTGCCTTCGATGAGAAACTAATCAATAAGAAATTATATTTTTGCCAGGCTATTTTAAAGTAATGTAACCAACATATTTCTCCCTCATTCATGGCATTATTGATTTTGAAATGAAAACAGAAAGACAGTGCAGAAGTCCAACTGCATTCCTGAAACCCCCATTTCATTAGGTTCCACCGCGGCCAGCTTCATACATCAGAGCCGTTTCTCCTGATAATACTGCTTTGGGGGGAGCTTGTGTTTGATCATCAACCTCGTATTGTAAACTGAAGCTCAGCTAGAAGTGAGTTAGGCCCTTAGAGTAGGGGATGTCAGGGTGGAGATTAACAGCAAAGTGCAGGCAGATGGGCTGCATCCACTATATCTATCTGAAATGTATTGATTTATTTTCTTGCCAGTTATGACTCACACGTGGCAATGCCGACCTATCTTTTGGTTTCTAAATTGGAATATCCCTTTCAAGAAAATGTCACATTGTGTTAAATAAGAAAATCAAAATGAAAATGGAATTTCAAGAGGAGAACAGCTACCGTCTCTTCAACTGTCTTTTTTAAAACACTCGTGGGAAAGCTTTCCGTACACAGGCACAGTTAGATGTGTGGATTTGTGTCATAGACGCCTTGTGTATCCGAAAACAGCTATAACACTTTTGAAAATGGAAAGGGAAAGAGAAGGGACAGCCAGTGCACTTCACCCAGCACACACAGTAGGTGCTGGGTATCTGGTGACCTGACTTGGTTTCTCAGGGTAGAGAAGGGAGAAGAGATTCTGCTGCTGGAACCATCAATAATAGTAATTGTAATAATAGTAATTTACAATTACTATTAGAGGGAGGGAAATCCATCTATCTGAGGGTAGGGGCTTGAGAGTATGTCAAGTAATTGATCGAAGGCACATATAGGAGTCAGCAGGACATTGGGAGCGCGCTAACCAAACACCTCCGAGCACACACATTCTTGCAGCCACAAGACCAAGAAGTCCTGTTAAATGAAACCAACAGTAAATGGGTCCTCCCTGGAAATCTGGATGTCACAGAACTCTATTCCTGCTTGCCTCAGCTCCATACCACCCTCCATGCTAATGTTATCATAGCAAACACAGATGAAGAAAGAAGCAATAGGGTTGGATATCACATCATCTAGCCAACTCTGTATTAAAGGCAAATAAGGGATAGAGGTTGGGAAGGGTTTGTGTATTTATTCTTTCAACAAAATGATCGAGCCCAGCACTGTACTAGGAATTTGGGATACAAACAAAATTAAAATGCCTATACTTTGGGGGCATATGCTAGAGCAGAAAACTGTGAAATCTCAAGGAAGTGGTCAAGGGCTGTGGGTAAAAGGGGCTGTATTGAGCCTGAACACTTCCTATAACCTATAAGCCCATAATAACCCCACTGACTTTGGAGGATGTGAATGAAGAAACAAAATGTTCCTGTGTCCACATGTTCTCCTCTATCTCAGCTGCCATGAAAGCAAACTCCAATCTCCAGGACAGGGAGACAGAAAAGCAGGAGGTGGTGTGACAACTCAAGCTGTGGCCAATTTTGTAATTCTCTGTTTAGACAACTCACCCATCCCTAACTACCTATCCCTAGCTACCATCAATGAAGTTGGAGCCTCCATGAAGCCATTAGGATTGGGTCACAGGAAGTTCTGCAAAACATCAAGAACTAACACATGTTGAGTCTGCTCTGCCCATCCCTTCATAAGTGTCATGTCTCATTTCATCTTCACAGAAATCCAATGAGGTACTGCCTCCATTTCACAGATGAAGAAACTGAGGTTCAGAGAATAAGTGACTAGCATCAGGTCTGTCTGACTCTGAAGCCTATGTACTTTCTGCATTGTTATGCTACCCAATAACTGAGTTGGGCTTTATTGTCACTCAGTAAAACCCAACTCATTAGCATGTGAGTGTTAACCTGAGTCTTTCCTGGGGCAGCGCCATACCCATCCCCAGGGAGGCACAGTGCAGGGTATGGAATTAAGGTTCAGGCTTTGCTCTCCTGGGACTAACAGTCTAGTTAAAGAGACAAAGGGGAAAAATACTCATCCAATTTTTAACAAACAATATGGACGGACATGTCACCACACCCACCTTACCCTGTACAAATAGTTGTGGGTCCCAGAATGTGCTCTGCCTTTATACAAGCCTGCAGTGCCCTTGTCCTTCTCCTCCCTCCTTCTACCCCAATCCTCTTTATCCCCCAAGAGTCAGCTCCTTTGGGAAACTCAGTTAACCCCCAAGGCTGGTCAGTTGCTTCTTTTCTATGTACCCCCAACCCCTCTGTTCTTACCTCTACCAGGAAATCTCTAAGAAAGGGAGTATGAATGAGAACTTCAGAAGCCAGAGGGCTCCTGTGGAGAGGAAACAAAAGCCTGAGATGGGGAGGTAGAAAAAGATAAAGGGGATGAGGGATGTGTATTGTGGTCCAAGGCAGGACCATCTATGACTGGAAACTGACAGCCAGGTAATGGTAAGACAGAGAAGTCAGAACACTCAAAACCCAACTAATTACAAGGTTTTACTTTTACTTATTTTCCCTAGGGGCTTCCACATAGGAAGTATAGCTGATCACCACAAGGATGAGGTAGGAAGTAGATATTGTCATCCTCATCTGACAGAAGAAGAAACTAAGATACTCAGAGAGGCTAGGTGAGCTGCTCAAGGTCACACAACGTAAACCCCCAGGCAGCAGTCCCAAGTGGTTAAGATCACACATTCTGGTGTCAGACAAAAAACAGCTCTCAGCTTCTTGGCCCTGTGACCTTGAACAAGAAACCAAACTTTTCCAAGACTCAGTTTCTATATCTATAAAAGGGGATCAAAACTCTCTACTTCCTAAAGTTGTTGGAACCATCAAATGATTACAGAAAGGACCTTAGTCAGCCTTCGACATCTGTGACCACACCCCTTTATGCCACCCTTCATGGCAACTTCTGTTTTGTCTGAGTCATCTGCAAAACCACTTGTGAGAAACTGGTCCCAGCTCTCTCCAGGAACATCAGGGTTTCCTCTGGAAACGTGCTGGGCAAGATGACTTTGAACCCCAAGTTTCTGAGCTCTTGTCCGACTGCACATCCTCTTCCTCAAAAAGCCACCGACTTCACATTCCTTTCTAAGCTGTCAGGAAACAAATGCCACGGGTTTGCTTCACAGAATGCTTTAGGAAATAATTAGTTTGCCTCCCACAAAGGCCAGAGTTCACTGCTGAGATACTTAAAACTCTACTGGTGGCTTAAAATAAATATCACAATGGAGACGTCAAAATAGCAGTGTGTTCTAACACATGACATTTGGGGGTGGGGGAGAACAAAAATGTAAATGGATTTACCAAAATAATCTCAAGGTAAGACCTTTGAGGTTTGATACCACAGAAATGTCATATTGTTTCAAGTTTCTTTCTCTTTTTTGTTTTATAAGTTAGTTTTCCTCCTTTGAGGGCACTGAAAGGTTTGTAATGAAAAAGAACCAAGAACTTTTCTCAAAAAGAAAAAAAAACATAATTGTATTTTTTAAATCAATGGTAACAATTTTCAAATTTTTAACTCAATTTTTAAATCAATCACAACAATTTTCCATTTTTAAATCAATCCTAACAATTGTTTCTTTATGAGCTTAACACAATTCCCAAATGCAAATAACTGATTACTCCAAATGGAAGATGCAGTGAGTACCCAACAGGCGCCAAGTCCTGGGCTGGGTATTTCACACATTTCTCGCATTTTAATCCTCACAGACGCTCAGTGACACAGGTACAATTTTCTCTCCTCTGCAGAGCAGGAGACAGAGACTTCAGGTACTTGCCTAGGAACATGGGCCTAATAAAGCAGGCTGTTGAGATTGAGCCTAAGTCTTTTCTCCTGGCTCCATGCTCTTTCCAGGATATCCCCAGAGCCCTCTACTCTATCCAGACCTATAAGGGCTAAATACCCGGCATGATCAAGAAAGGCAACAGATACAGTCTTATAAAGCGGAACTCATGGCATGTATAAAGCAATGAAGGGTAAATCTCAAATGTAAGCAGTTCTGACACACACCTATAAACTCATGAATATGTCCTCTTCCCCCAGCCTGTCTGGTAAAACCTTCTACCTCATCTCAAGCACTTCCCACTCTGCACTTCATGCTCTATTGAATACCAAATCACACATATTACCCAGAACTATTCATGTCTCACGTCACTATGCCTTTGCACATGCTGTTCCTTTTTCCACATGCTCTTCCTCCACAATATACTTGGTAAACTCCTGTTCACTCATCAAAACCCTGCTGAAATACCATCTTTTAGAAGATGTCTTTTTTATCTCTCTCCCACTCTTATACCCAACAAAATTCATCAGTTCCTTCTCAGTCATTTCTCTGTATCAAGTACACATTTTCATTTTTGTAATTAGCACCATGTTTGGAGTTTTCTTCTTTTAGTTGGTAGGTTGGTTGGTTGATTGGTTGGTAGATTGGTTTGGCTAACAAATCTGTTCCCCTTACCAGAGTGACTTTTGTGCAGGCAAGAGCTGTGCCTTAATCCACCTGTGTATCCCCCATGCCCAGCTCAGTGTCTGAGTCAAAACAAGCATCTAATTGAGCTGAATGGAAATTGAAAATAAAAACAAATATCACGGAGAACCAGAAGAAAGGGAAACAAGTGCTAATGTTGTGAAAGTCTATTACAGAGCAATCAACCAGACCGTGTTTCCCTAATACAGATTACAGAGCTGGCACAGAGACAGACAGAGGAGCAGTGGGGACTCTGACTCCCTGGACATCTGCTGGGTGTCTCATCTGATCAGCCCTTGCCTTGCCGTGCTGACGACTGCATCTTTCAGAAGTCAGAGGAAATGACAAGGGAAATGCTTACTTGGCACCAAGTCCTGGCAACTAGGAAATGCTAGTTGATGAGAATGTGGTAGAATCCTTGGAAGCAGCAAATCAAGCACGTAATCTTAGAGTTAATCACAGTGCAGGAAAGGGAGAAAGAAAAAAAGCGTTAATTAACATCTACTGGATACTGCCTACTTCACATGTATCACATTTAATTCTCATAACACCACTAGAAGGTGGGTATAAGTCTCTTCTATTTACAGGGAAAAAAAATAAAATAAAAAGACAGCAAATGGACAAAGGTAAAGTCACTTGACCAAAGTCATACAACACAAGTCTGTCTGCCTGCAAATCTCAAGTTCTAACCTCACACTAAGCTGCTGAGCAAAAATAAGGCATTGCCTGACTTGCCACCCAGACTGGAAGAAAAAGAGGTGTCAATCAGTATAGCACAGATAATGTTACAGTTACAACACACACACTCCAAAGTCACAGAACTATGACAAAACAAAAGTTATTTCTTCATGGTTGGGCAACTTTCTAGGAGGGCAGCCTCTGTTCTTTGTATGGTGGCTCAGTACTCACAGAAACTGTGGGCTCTCAATGTCAACACAGTTTGCCTCAGTTGAAGGAAAAAGCGCTGGAGGATCTCACACCAGGACTGAAGTTCCTCTGCCAGGAAGTAGAATATGTTACTTCCATGCATGAGACCTAATCTAATGCCAAAGGGGAGCAGAAGTGCAGTCTCTCCCCAGATGGAAAAAGTACCAGAGATGTTCGAGCACCAGAAGTTCCTGCCATAGCAGCTTTTGTGAAGTAGAGAAAGCAAGCTGCCACGTGCAACAATGAGCACTCGATGATCCCACCTCTGTGTACTACTGAAAGAGAGAGGAGAAAACATGACAGCAAAAAATAGTAGCTATGTAGCCATTCTCTAAAAAAGAGAAAGGGGATGCTCTTGACAACAGAACTTGATCACGGAAGGATTTCACCACCAAGAACCACAAGCACATGGGGAAGCTCAGTCCCCTTTAAACAGGGTCCTGTAGCCACAGCTCCAGAAGAAAGTACCTTGCAAAATGAATGGGAACATCTTAGTCAGCATTGGCTGTCATAACAATATAGCATGAACTGAGTGGCTTGCACAACAGAAATTTATTTCTCACAGTTCTGAGTCTGGAAGTTCGAGATTAGTGTGCCAGCTTGGTCAGGTTCTGGTGAGAGCCCTCCTCCTTGTTCACAGACAGCTGCTTTCTTGCTGAATCCTCACGAGGTGGAGAGAGAAAGCTCTGGTCCCCTTCTCTTCTTATAAGACCACTAATCCCACGATGAGGCTCCACGTTCATGACTGTACCTAAACCTAATCACCTCCCAAAGGGTTCACCTCCTGATACCATCCCATGGGGTGGGCTTCAATCCCATAGGGCTTCAATGTATGAATTTGGAAGAAACACAAACATGCAATCCATAACAGGGAGGCCCAGAGAAACTGTGTCTGCTCATTCCATTTTTGCTATTCCCAATGAGAAGAAAAATGAGGCATCAAAAGCAATTGACAGGAATACACAAGAGCTTCCTAAATGCTCTTATGAGAAAAGTGATGAGCAAAAGCTGATAAATGGGACACAAATAGGTGTTGATTTGGAAATGAACACAGGATAGCATGACAGAAAAGGTACTGAGCTTTTGCCACTGGGCTGTGTGTTCTTATAAAGTCACATACCCTCCCTGAACCTTAATTTCTTCATATGTGCAATGGGAATGTTATACAATCTGCCTCAATGGTTACTATGAGGATTGAGAAGATCTTACAGGTAATGCACTTGCCAAAGTGCCCCACAAGTGTTAGAACAAAGAAAAGAGTGGTAAGAATAAGGATGATAATGACAATGAGCCCTTCCATGGGAAAAATATCAAGTTGATTGTCCCAGGAAGCATTAGTCTTGTTAGCTCTCTGACTTCCTTTCCCATCCTCCTGTTCTGCTTTGGCTTTGCTCCATTCCAGGTACCTTGGCCTTTCTGCGCTTTTAGACGTGCCAGGAATGCTCATGCCTCAGGGTCGAGGCACCCTGATATCCTCTCTTCCTGGAACGCTCTTCTTAAGATATGAAAGCATGTCTTGCTCAGTCTTATTTACTCATTGAAACTCTCCACAACTGCCTGTGTGAAATTACAATATCCACCCCCTTGCACTCTTTATCCTCTTTTCTTACTTTATTTTGCACATGAGCACATATCACCTCCTAATATACACAATAATGTACTTATTCATTTTGTTTATTGTCTCTTACCCTCATTAGAATATCCTCTCAAATTTAGATAAACTGTCAGCCTATACAGGCATATGTGTGCACTTACCATCTTGCGTTGCTTGTCATTGTTATTGTTGCAGTGACTTTGTATCTCTTTTCTCTGATCATCACTTATTATTTTTATGTTTTAGCCAAGGCACATGCCTTATGTCTAAATCCTGGGCCTCCTGCACCTTCTACACCCATTACTCTGACATTCTAAACTTCCATCACAAAACATCCTGAAGAGTTCATTGTCAAAAGGCAAGCCGCCCTCCCCTCATTGTCCTGCAGAGACCTGTCCTTACTTCAGTCTTGCAACTGCCCATCACATTACCCTTGAGCTTTGCAGCTGCTTGGGCATCGACTTAGGGGAGATGACAAGCATCCAAAATGTCCAAAACTCACAGCATAGTCAGCATAAGTTCCAGAAAGTATTGTGCTTCCTCAAGTGCCGGCCGAGGTGCGGCTGTCAACATCCTCTGGCTCTTCCCACTTTGTACCGCCCATGTGTTTTTTTTTCAGGGGGGAGGGATGTTCTTCATTTAAACTGGAATCCAGTTCATGTGATTCTGTGCCATAAATAACATGAAATATGTATACTGGACTTGATCAATATTCTTACACTCAGAAGCAATGGTTTGTAAGTAGTTATGACATCTGAATTCCTTGGACAATTTCTGATTACTTTTGCAACACAGTGACAATACATGGGGGCCACTTTAATAGCAGATTTTATTTGAATAAAAATATCAAAATTCCTAGAGGCAACAGAACAAGTATCCAGCTATGAATTATCTAGGGATGCATCCTGCACTTTCTTCAGGAAAAGGGACTCACATACACTGAGCACTTTTGCAGCACCAGGCCCCACAATGAGCAACTTAAGTGTTGCCCATTTCATGTCCACACTAAGGGTTATGACAAAGTAAGTTCTATTAGCCCCATTTTCCAGATTAAAAAACTCAAGGTTCAGAGAGGTTAATATCATTACTTCAGTCCATGAATTTAACAAGGTGCAGAAGTAGAAGTCAGAGAAATGCCTGCTTGATGCTACAGACTGTGCTTTTTTTCACTACAAGGGATGGAAATTGGGAAAAACAAGCTACTAAAAAAATGAGTGGGAATACTGGTAGATCCTCTTCTTTATGATTCTTGAAGGAGCTCCTCTGAAGTTACTGAAGCCAGTCAAGGTGATGTGTTCAGTCTACATAGGTCCTTCACCCCATTTGATAATTAATCACTGCCCCAAGTAGATCTAGTCATTGGAGGCATTTAATTGAATCTTTTTATCCACAGTTACTAACTGACCTTCATAAGCCAACAAAAGAAAGAATCTGACCCTGACCAGGTGGCTCACTTGGTTGGAATGCTGTCCCATCCACCAACAGGTTGCAGGTTTGATACCTGGTCAAGGTACATACCTAGGTTGAGGGTTCAATCCCTGGTTGGGGTGCATATGAGAGGTCGCTGGGCAACTGATCAATGTTTCTCTCTCACTTCCATGTTTCTCTCTCTCTCACTTCCTCTCTGTCTAAAATCAGTAAACATATCCTCAGGTGAGAATTTAAAAAAAGAAGAAGAAAAGGGAAACAATCTGTTCACCTAACTGACCTTAGGCTAGCTCACCCCTGGTCTCAATGCTCATCCAGATGGAGAGAAGTTCTCCAAGCTATGACTGGAAACTGAGGGCCCCTCCCTCAAAGCGGGCAGCTTTTTGAAAGCCATCAAGCTAATATCACATGAGATAAGAAGAAGCACATGGCAAGTAAAGTACCTGGAACAGCCCAAAGACCCATAGGACCAGTGAAGTAACTTCTATTTTCCACATTACTCCAAAACAGCAGCATTCTGTCAACCTGATTATCCTACAGGCCAAAGTGTTGGGGATGACTTTGTATGGTATCAGAGACTGCAGCCCTGTGCAAGCAAGGCCTTGAAAGAGGCCTGTAAGACACCACCAGAAAGCCAGGAACACAGGAGGCAGACATGACCCGAGGCTAGCACCGAGGGCTCCCATGGGAAATCAGGCCTGAGGAGTGCATTGTACCCTTTGAAGCTTGCTTTGCTTTGTGTAGCCCTGTTGGTGTAAACCAGATGTTTAAGCTCAAAGCGTAAGGAGTGAACTCCTTATCTCATGAAACTCGCCTTAACAACCATCTGGCATCAGCATGTCTCACAGACTCTGACCTGAAGCAGATCTCTGTGTTTCTTCAATTGTTACCTATAGATAATATCTGTTTTCCATAACTGGAGTCTTTGGACATTGATTGATGAGCTGTGCATGCATGCTGTGTGTACCCCTGCACATACCAATTCCAATAAAAGCCATTTCGGAGAAGGGCTCCGGGCATTCCCCACTAAGGAAATTGTCACCCCCTTTCCTGCCAGACAGATTGTGTCTGGGATGACTCATTTCATCAGAGACCAGGAGAACTCCATGGGACAGGGTTCCTCTCCCCAAAGCATCTTTTGCAAAGCCTGATATGCTCAGCCCTGAATTTTAGAAACTTAGGAGACAAGAAAAGTAATGAAGAGTCTTGACTTAGAGTCAGACAGACCTGGGTTTGCATTCCAAATCCACTGTACATCAGCTGTAGGGCTTGAGCAATTAATGTCTCCAAGCCTCAGTTTCTTCATTTTTAGAAAAGGAATAAACATAGTATATTCCTATCATCATGTTGAGAGTGTTAAGTGAAGAAATACAGATAAAGTTTTTGACACAGGACCCAGCTGACACAGTAAATACTCAATATATGTTGGTTATTGTTTCTAAGACAGAAAAAGTGTAGTTAGTCTATATATTTTTTAGGTCAACATCAGACTAAAAATAACTTTCTGCCATATCCTGAATCTCCTTCTCTTGATTGATATACTTATGATTCTTGAATTCCAAGCTTCTCCTAATTCATTATTTGGGAGGAGAGGTCTGTGGGGTAATTAATGATCCCCAGGACTCTCTTCTTGGCACCCTGCATGGCTCATGTTCTTCCTGGGCAATCTCATCCACATTATGATCTTATTCATTCCCTCAACAAATACGTACTAATCTTCTATTAATCATCAATTACTATGCTCTATTTATGGAACCAGGCACCTTCTGTGTTGCCCAGCTACACTCAGATAATGAAGATACCTAAAACTCAAAGTGCAAAACTTGACTTTCCACCTTTCTTTTAAAACATGTTCCCCACCCCCCACCCCCTGCCTCCTTTCTTGGGCGAAGGCTCTACCAAACTAGAATCACTCTAGGCTTCCTCTCCCCTGCCCCCTCACTCTGTACATCCAACTAACCCCAAATTGTTGGGGACTCCA